>PVLD010015194.1:0-49509 GCA_004027595.1 Dinomys branickii | reverse complement strand
TTTTCTGTTGTTGAGAGGATCAACTGTCTGTCTAAATTTGCATGTCTGTATATGGGTCCATACATCTACAATTCGAAGATATCAATGGATAAAGCAACAACTACTGTTGAGACCATATCACCTTGTCTATAGATTAGTTGTGATTGTACTATTTTCTATGATAATGGGTGTCTGTTTGTCAATATGTTTTTGTACTTTTATGTTTCTAAAATTTAAAAAAAAAATAGTTCTTATTTTCACTAAAGTTAAATGAGTTAGAATCATTATGTAATACCATATGACGTTAATGAGGAAGCTGCAGCATGAGTCGGACTGCTTTTGTTCAGCTCTCGCCTCCACATTTACTGCATTGTGACCATGCCAATTCAATCCTATGCGTACTTTATGTTCCACTTCTGTTAAATAGAGATATAATGGATTTTCTTATACAGTACAGTTAAGGATTATATACTATAATATATATTGTTTGTTATGGCTGTTACATGTCCCTCCAAAGCCTCGTATCATAGGTGGGGCTCTTCTGAGGTGGTTCAGTCTAGGATATGTGATGCTGGGATCACGATGTGAAGCTGGCATTGATTCAAGGTGCAGTGCTAGGATTAAGGGTGGCTGCCCTACCCTGGGGACGAGTGCTACCAGCCCTAAGCATGGCATAGGATGTAAGGGACAGAAAAAGGCCCACTGTTGTCACTCATCACTTGTCACTTGCTGCTGGTGCTGCTTGCTGATCTTGCGGCCTTCTCCTTGCCACGAACTGTTTCTCCTCTGTGACTTCCCTCTGCTCTGCGACCCTGCCTTGGAACTAAGTATGAATTGAACCCTTTGCAAACTGTGAGCTGCAACACACCTTTTTCTCCTTTAACCCTGGGTTTCATGTATTTTGTCTCAGTGATGAGAAAGGTAACTGAGACACAAAGACCATTATTCTACATGGTTTCATTTCTCAAAATCAACAACATAGATGCATTTGCTTTGCATGTATTTTAAAGACATACTTTTACACATTAAAAGCTATTTTCAAACCTAAACTAGGCAACACGACATATTATCAGGCAAAAAAATTGGAGGTTCCCCCATAAATATGATCCCTAAAGGGGCCACAGAGAGCTCACATAGCCTTTTCTGAAAGTTCTTTAAAATTTTTTATATTAACAGAAAATTGTTCTAAAGTTAAATTGCTGAAATCCAGAACCATTTATGTCTCAGAATCTCAAAACATAGTGAAATAGAAACAGGTAAAAACTATAAATATAAGCCAAAGAAAAATGTAAGCTGATAATCTTATAACACCATTATATAAAAATATATCCTATACAGATATAGTACTACTGATATACAGTGAAGAGAAAATTTACTACTCACCATCCCAGTGACAGAGCCATTGTTAAGGGCAAGAGAAAGATGCCTTATCTCATGACTTTGAAAAATGCATACATTCCCTTTGTTGAAAATGACATCAAAGAGACCTAGGAAACATTTTGTAAGTATTAACAAATAATTCATGCTTTAAAAGGTTTTTCTTTTATTCCACTATACATCTAAATCTCCAGATAATATATTTTATGTTTCAATTAAATGTTTGCAATTAATCCAGAGGTAAAATGACTGACCTATACTATGTTCAATTCGTAAAATTTCATAACATAATGACTTTTGCTCCAGAGGTATATTAAAATAAAATGATTTTTTAAATTGGTGATTCTTTGAGCCATGACTTAATTCGTAATGAACAGCTATAGTCTGTCTCTGTGGGTTGTATGTATATGTGTATACATACACTCTGCATATACACACACCTATGATAAATAATGAATATGATATAAATATATAATTTACATTCTAGTCTGTAGAATGATTCATCATAAAAATTAGATTCTCTAAAATGAACATATCCCTCCTTTCTTACAATTCTCAATGTAATCTATTTTACATTAACACAAAAATTTGAGCCCAATTAATCCATATTAAATGAAGTATTATTGGTATTATTGTTAATTTAGGTTCCCAAATCCCAAGTTTTATATAATTACTACATGCTGATTATGCCACTGGAGCTTCTAAAATCCCTATTTTTACCATGGAATTATACATATAATTGCTTTTAATTATTCACATTATCATATATGTATATTCATCTAGCATTAAAAACTACAATTTATGAATTCCACCTTCACATTTTTATTCCAATTAACTATATGGGCAAACACTTTTAGTAAAACAAAAAAGTCTAATGTAGAGTATAATTACAGACCTCCAAATATAAAAAGATTGTACTATATATTTTAATAATTTTATATCCATTTAAAATCATTTCTCAAGTGAAAGATATTAAGATGACCTCAGAAGACCACTCCAAATGGACAGCTTTCTGCCTCATTAATCCCTAATTTGTCCACACAATAAAATGCATCTTATGGGTAAGAATTAAGGGTCTCCATAAAATTAAACCATAGTTATGAGTAAGGCGTAATCATAGATGATCCTGGGCATTGTGGTGTTATTGATGTGAGGAAAGAGCTAAGAGGCAGAGATTTGGACTTAAGAGTTTCGTATTGACTCATTAGGGAAACTTGGGCAAATCACACTATAGCCTTTCAGTTTCTTCATGAAATAAGGGCAGGAATTCCCAACTCATCATGTGAACTAATGAATTAACGATGGAAGAGTCTGGAAACTATGGGACTATTACTGCAAATGTGCTAGAAATAACTGTCATGGTTTAATTCAATCTTCCACTTGAGCTAATGAGTTCATAAATGCAGAATCTAAATCCATAAAACTATAAAGGCATTATATTTGTTTTCATTCTGTTTTTAAAATTATTACAAGGATTTTATTCCCCAATGTTGTGTTAAAACAGCTTTATTGAGATATAATTCATATATAATACAATTCACCCACTTAAAGTATACAATCCAATGTTTTTTAGTATGTTTTTTAGTATGTTCACAAAGTTAAGCTACTGTTAACTGCATTCAATTTCAGAACATTTCTATCATCCTAGAAAGAAATTCCATCATTGTTATGGCTTGTATCTAGATGTCCCCGCAAAGCCTCATGTGCTCATCGGTGCATCCTTTTGGACTTGGCTGGATCTAGGATGTGTGATACTGGGATTAAGAATGTGTGGTATCAGGGCTGGGGATATAGCTCAGTGGAATAAGCGCTTGCCTAGCAAGCGCAGGGTCCTGAGTTCGATCCCCAGTACCGCAAAAAAAAAATAATAAATAAATAAAGTTCTCCTAAGAATGTGTGGTATCAATTAGTCCACTGGTTGGAATTGGCATATTCTGGGTGTGGATAATGGAAGTGCCACCTGTGTGCCTGCAGCACCAATCAACAGGCTTATAGCCTGGACAGAATATAAAGAGTGAGAGGGAAGGCAGGCTTGCAGCTGCTGCTGCTGCTGCTGCCTCCTGCCGCCCCGGCCTGGACTCCTATGCCATGCTGTGCTGCCCTGCCCTGGAGCCAGCTAACTATGGACTGAAATCTTTAGTAACTGTGAGCTAAAATAAACCTGTCCCCTTTAACTCTAGGTGTCGAGTATTTTGTATCAGCAATGAGAAAAGTATCTAAGACAATTACCATTAGCAGTCATTCTCCCCTCCTATCTTGAACCACCCCCCTCCAAAGCCCTATCTCCACATCATCACCGATGTCTCTATCTGCCTATTCTAGACATTTTTCCCTTCTAATGCATTTACTTATCCTTTGATCAACATCTCTCTGTCTCTCACGCCCCTCTAACCACCCAAGCATCAGGCAGCACCACTCTACTCCGTCCTTCTATGGAATCAGCTTTTCTAGATTCCATGTGATTCTTTCTATGCCACATTTATTGCACTTAACACTATGTTCTGCAGGTTGTTTTTAACACTTGGAGGAACCACCATACTTTCCATAACAGCTGCAGTAATTTACAATCCTACAAGCTGTACAAGTTCCCTTTTGTACACATCTTCACTCATACTTGTTATCATTTGTCTTTTTGATAACAGCCATTCTAACAGTTGAGAGGAGATATCTTTCTGTGGTTTTGGTTTGCATTTCTCTGATGATTAGTATAGTGGGTTGACAACTAGTGGTCAATTTACAACACCCAGTTGAACTGAGTAAGCCTGATGCTGAGTGGGGGAGGCCCACCTGGGGGGCTGTTGCCTGCAGCATGAAAGGCAGAACTGGAAAAGGAAGGCTCTTGGGAGCGGAGAGAAGCTGTGAGAAGCTGTTGGTTCTTTCGGAAGACCTTGCCATACTACCTTTCCTAACGAACTCTGCTGTTCCCGTTGTCCAAGGAGCTCAGGTCTTTGTTGGCACTGAGAATAGCTCTGGTCCTCATTTTGAGCGTCACCTCCTGGATCTGGAGGGGAAGATGGTTCACTGCCAGTTTCCTGGAGAAGCTTCCTGCATTGGCTTTCTTGATGGCTGTCCTCATCATCGGAGGAGCTCGGGAACTCACTGTTGCTGAGAATGGCTGTGGTACTTTTCCGGGGAGCTCTAGTTCTTGCTTTGAGCATCTTTTCCTGGCTCCAATGTAGATCCCTCAGCCTGCTAACACAGATCCTTCATCCCGCTGGCACAGACTTCCTAGGTTCCACCACTGACCTTTGGGCCTTTCTAGCACAGATCCATGAAACAGGCATGCATGAGATACTGTTATGGGCTCTGGGCCTCCAGTTGGGACTGGTGGGAAGCATTGTTATGAGCTCTAGGTCTTCAGCTGGACTCATGCAGGACATTACTGTGGGACCCAGGCCATCAGCCAGATTCTTTGGTCTCTGTGTGTGGACAGATTTCCTGCATGTTCTTGTATGCAATTCTATGGGTGGCTATTATAAATAATCTTATAAAATATATGTCCTGTATTATATTGTTCCCCTTGCAATGTCCCCAAACCATGACAATTAGAAATTTTGAACATATTTTCATACACTTATTCATCATTTGCAAGTTTTCTTTAAAGACATGTGTATTCAGACATTTTACACATTTACATATAGAGTTATTTTTTATTGCTATTGAGTTTCTTGTACATTTTGGATATCAACTCCCTATCAGATATATAGCTTACAAATATTTCCTTCCATTCTGTACATTATGTCTTTATTATTTTCTTTTCTATCTAAGAGCTTTAGAGTTTGATGCAATTTCATTTGTCTGGTCTTGATTCTGTTGCCTTTGCTTTGAGGTCACATTCAAAAATTCACAAAACTTTTCAGAAACATATTTAACTTCTATGTATTTATTAAAGTTCCTCAAGTCCTTCCTGTTAATGAGTTCTAGATTTATATCACATGGTCAGAAGAGATACTTGATATTATTTTTTGCCTTCATAAATTTTTAAGACTTCTTTTATAGCCTAACATATGGCTTATCCTAGAGAATGTTAAGAAGAATGTATATCCTGTAGCTACTGAATGGATGGTTCTAGAAATGCCAAAAGGCCCATTTGGTCTAGAAGGTAGTTAAATGTGATGCTTGTTTGTTGATTTTCTGTCTGGATGATATGAATATTGCTGAATGGTGCTGAACATTGAAGCACCCTACTACTGTATGGCAAGCTCTCTCTCCTTTTAGGACTAATATTTAATTTATATATTTTGGTCCTTTAGTGTTGAACAGACACACAGGATGATGTGTCAACAACAGAAATAGTCTGAAAAATGCATCAGTAGATGAAACCATCACAGTTCAAATATCATGGGGTCTACGCACACAAACTGCTCCATGTGACCTCACAATGCAATCAAGAGCTACGGTAAATACAACATGTAGAAGGCTGCTATCGGCACAACACAGAACAGGGATTTTTATCTTAATAAACAGAAGGATTACACTCTAAAATAATAAAAATTTAATAAATACATAAACTCATAAGATAGTTTATTAACAAAAATTATATCCCACCCATAATCAAAGGTGCTGTCTTGTAGAATGGCAGTGCAGGAGGTTTATTTAGAACAGCATCGCCACAAACGTGAGAGTAAAGCACTGTGCTAGGACGTTACCACTGCTACAGTCCCTACAGGGCCACGGGGTCAGAATTTTCCCTCTCCACTGTAATGTTATGGGACCTGTGTTATATATGTGCTCTGTCACAGATCAAAATGCTATGCAGCACCCTTCATTTACAGCTTTTAGGTCCTCTTTACCATCATGCAATGACTTCATTTCGTTACTTTTTGACTTAAAGTCTGTTTCATTGAATATAACTATTGCTGCACACTTTTGCTCTCCATTTGTACAGAACTTTTTCTATACTGCTTTACTTCCGGCCGTGTGTCCTTCCAGGCGAAGTCAGCCTCCTGTCGGCAGCACATAGTTAGGCATTGTTTTTCTTTCCCATCCAGTCATTTTACATCTTTTAATTGGAAAATGTAACCCATTTATAGTCAAGGCTTTTAGTGATGGGTAAAAATTGTACTTGGGCTATTTAAAAATTCTTTTCTTGTTGTTTTGTAAACTTTGTTCTTTTCTCTCATTTATCTTTATCATTTGATAATTTTCTGTAATGTAACGTTAAGCTTTGAGTCCTGTTTCCCGTTCGTGCATCTGCTGTAATTTTTTTCTCTGTAGTTACCATAGGGCTTACTTTTAAAAATCTTAAAATAGGCTATTTTAAGATAACAACTTAATATTGGCATCATATAAACACTGTAGACTTTTACCCTCCCCTACAATTTATGTTTTGTTGCCTTATTTACATCTTTTTATATTACATGTTCCTTCACCATCTACAGCAGCTATGCCAGTGGTTATTGCTACTTTCTTCTAACTTTCACATTAGAGAGATGAAAGATTTGTCTAGCACCATCACAGTAATGCAGTATTCTGAACCTGATTACGAATTTACCTCTGTTGGTGAGTTTTATACCTTCATGTGTATTCAATATTATTTTTATATGTTTGTTTGGCAAAGGCAATGTATAAAATCATAACTTTTTAGATATTTCACTAAAAATTTCTCTTTTAAAAGTATATCAAAATATAAAATATGAGTTTATGAAGGGATGTCTGTTTATCTGCTTATTCAGTGCTGCTTGTCCTACCCTTCAGACTGTCTAGTCCACAGCAAGCATTTTATAAATACTTGTTGAATAAATGTATTACTACTGCTGAGAAAAAATATTTAAGTGCCCTGTTTTTGAGAAATTTAACACAATAGAGAATGTGCTTCTACAGTGATTTTTAACTTAAAGTATGTATTAGGAACAGAACCTTTTCCAGTAAAATTATAATTAGGTCAGGGTGACAAATGACATGCTCAGGAGTCTAAAATCTTTCCGATAAAATGTATTATTTTTGAGTGACTCAACAATATTCCCATGAGCCTCTAAAGTTTGTTTTGTTTCATTTGTTTTTTGTCTTTTTGAGACAGGGTCTCGCTCTGCAGTCCAAGCTAGCTTTGAGCTCACTGTGTAGCCCAGGCTGGCCTCGAACTCAGTGATCCTCCTGCCTCAGCCTCCTGAGGGCTGGGATTACAGGTGTGCACCACCTCACCCAGCTAGGCCTCTTAAACTCTATAGGGCACAGTTTGACAAGAAAAATGATAAAAACAGCACTATGTAAATGAGCAGACTAAAATTAAGACAAAAACTTCTGAACAATCTGCAGCTGTAAAAAGAAACATTATCTAAACTCAGACCTTCCTTAGAATACACTGACCCTCCATTAGAAGCCATACAAACTTCTACACTTTTCCACTGAAACTCCAAACAACTGCGCCCCAGTTTTTCAGTCAGGTAAAAACAAAAAGCATTTCTTTCTCTAATTTTCCTACGCACATCACAAGTCTGGCCTGCACTTAGCTACTGAGTGTTTCTACTCTCCTTCCGCGCCACACATGGTTATCTCCTACCGATAGGAGGCAGGAGGAAGCTGCCCTTGGACACACACCTGCCCTTTATTTCCCTGACCACTTCATGGGAGGCAAACAGGAGTTGTGGGAGCATTACTATTTCCACTATCAAATACAGCGGACAGCTTCAGACGGCTGAAGACTTCTAACGTGGGGTGATGGTGTTGTGGGGGTGGGTAAAGTATGTAAAACCTGCTTTATAATTTATAGCTTAATCATGGAATTAAGTACTTTCAACATGTCGCAGATACATGCAGGGCACAACACTTGAAACTAATGTTGGATCTGTTCTGAGATTTTAAATTGAGAAGTTCAGCAATTAGTGATATAAAACTGCCTTGATTTGCTGCAGATTAGTAAAATATGTTAATCTTCCATTGCATGCTCTAAAGAAAGTGACTAGCTGTATAGAAAGGTGACTAGCCATACAGAAAGGTGACTAGCCGTACAGAAAGGTGACTAGCCATACAGAAAGGCGACTAGCCATACAGAAAGGTGACTAGCCATATAGAAAGATGACTAGCCATACAGAAAGGTGACTAGCTGAATGCCCTTACAACTGGGTGTCATTCCACAACACCCCTTCTGTCACCCTTCCCTGACATTGCTTTCTCTATTCAGACACTGGGTTGTCAGTAAAGAGGGCTGAAAAAGCCGACATCCAATCCAGAGCCCATCCACTGCAATCTAAAACAAAGGAAGCCCTTCAAATTGTCTCAGGAAATAAAAGGGTAAGATTAACTGCTTCTTGATTTCAGATATGTGCAGTTAAAATACAATAAGGGCAGAGCAAAACCACAGTGACCAATGTAGTTAGTTTTAAAATGAACTTTTTTCAGATCCTTTTTAAAGCCTAAGTACCAGATAGAGAAAAGAATTACAACTCTTCTCACCATATATAAGAAATAGGGTCTTAAACTGTAAATAAGTCACGAGCAATGATCTAACAATTCCATTAGTACCAAGTAGATAGCTAAGGAGACAAGAAAAATTCAAAGAGGTGCAAGTCCTGGAGTTGACGATGCTTCTCTTTATTCAGTAGGAAGTACAGACTAACCATCCCAAGACCATTGTTTTAAAGTTGCAGCATAGGGGGAAAGGGTATTACCTTCCTCAGAATACTGTGTAAATTACGCATAAAACACCAATGAAAAATTCAAACCTTTGAAAAGATTTAAGAAGTGTTACCTACTACGAAACTAATTTCTTTCGATTTTCACTTCAAGCCAGGCAGGGTGGTACACACTTGCCATCCCAGCACTCTGACAGACTGAGGCAGGAAGATCATAAATTTGAGCCCAACTTGGCAACTTAGCAACCATGCAAGACCCTGTCTCAAAATAACAATTTAATAAAGGTCTAGAGATATCACTTAATATGAAGATTCAATCTCCAGTATAAAACAAAAAAACAAGATCATAATTCCACTAAATGTAAGACAATTATGCTCTGTACAGTAAAAAGTTCATGACTTCCTTCCCCAAAGTCTCAATAATTACAACATCTTTCAAAAGTCCATGTGAAAGTCTTCATTGAGATATAAAAGGAACTCTTAGCTATCAACACCTGTGAAAATCACAAGTAAGTTACAACACCCCAAGGTACACCGGCATGGAGTAAACACTCCCCTTCCAAAAGGGAGGGCCGGAGGGAGAGAAAATGACAGGTCCCAAGAAGACGGAAACCCAGCGGGGCAAACGCTAAGTGGAGGAGCTCCTCGGCCGGCATCCAGGACTCACGGTGGTGAGATGTGAGTTGTAAAAAGCTTGGGCCGCCCTGCCTCAGCCTTGTCGGTTGTTCCTCTCTCTCAGGCCGATCTTCTCAGCCTACAGCTTTCTTCTACTGGCATTTCCACCTCCTGGGGTTTCTCCTGCACTTGACCTTCATTCCCACAGCTTCACACACTCCTCTCTAGGGGCAAATCACCAAGAGACAGCATGCAGAGCAAGGAGCATTCTAACTTCACAAATATGGAAAGAGCTACATTCGCAACAAGCTTCATAACCCAATAGAAGGTTTGGCCTGTGGTGAGAAAAATGGTACGGTTTTGTGAAGCAAAACCTGTAAGCCCACGTATCTCAGAGATATATTCTTAAAATACTTCCATGAAAAGGCAGCCACAGATCAGTATTCAGCACATTTTCCAGGCATGTGAAAGCTGACTTATTAGTGTGAACTTACGGCACACCAAGCACACACATCAGGAAATCATACTGTAAGTAATTATCGCAGATGAAAGACCTTCTGTTACCAAAACAGCCAGTTACACTGAGAAAAAAGACATATTCTCTCGTCCCTGCCCTTCTGGGGGCTATTCACTAGCTTTATGTGTTGCAGGAGTCATGTATTAAGATACCAGAAACAATGAAAGGTAAAAGGCGTCACCGTTCTCATCATCCACCAGGAAGTCTGGTCTGCACAGACCCGGGGCCGGCTGCAGTCAGGAACTCAGCTGGGGCTGTCAGAGACTGAGCTCCTATGGGGCAAATGGCTTTGGGCTTCCTCACGGCAGGAAGGATGATTGCAAGAAAGATTAATGTAAGAAGTGAAGACAGACAAATGCAGATCTTGGAAATTAAAGTGTTGCTTCAGCTGTGTTCCACTAATCAAAACTGGATGTGGCAGTGGCAAGGCCCCTTATAAACTAGCCTGTGGACAGGGTGCTAGGAGAAAATGACCCTTCGTGTTTCTGCATGGTCCAGTACCTCTGAGGAGACACAAAATATTTTTCTAAAGAGATACCGTAGTGTTAAGGACAACTTGTTCTCTCAATATGTCTCCAGGGGAGTAAAGGAAAGCCCTTTCATTCACGCTGGAGATTTCTTTATATTCTAGAATAAAAATAAATTCGTTCCCCGATTTTCTGTATATGTGTGTGTATATGTGTGTGTACGTGTCTGCACACATGTGCGCACACACACACAAGTGCCTGTATATTTGTCTTATTCTCTGGAAGAAAGAATGGGCAACCCTAGATAAGATCAGAGTTTCCTAATTTGGGAATTTCTCTCCCTTAACATAAGCAGTGCATGTGCCAGTAACAGGACACTGGGACTGAGATTCAGGGAGCTGAAGGAACTGACACAGATACGCAGTGCCCTGGTTGATACATTTAATGTGAGAAATAGATAGTTTTGATCTCTTAACCTAATGATCTCCTGTTTCCTACAAGGCAGGTAAAATTTAGATCCTGCTCAGTTTCTGACTTAACAGTGGGAGATATTTTTGTGCTATAGTTGCAAATACAATCTACCGTACCCATAAAGAAAGAGACACTGGCAGCAGGGATGGAACATGAAGGGCTATTTTGAGTGGTCTGTGTGGATAAATAATCCCAGCTGGGAACCAATAATTAAAGAAAATATCTAGGACCTAATTAATTTTGGAAGCAGAAGCTATATAGAAGTCTTCTTAGAAGACTACGTATTTCGCAGGGCAGAACACTGGTTTATTCCCTGGGATCTCTAAAGTGAGACGGAGGAGGGAGCATTTTCAGATGTGCTATAGATCGGTGTCTCCAACACACTGCAGAGGCTGCATGAACAGCACAGTTTCTTCAAAAAGAATAGCGAAGTTACATTCATAGATAGTACAGGAATTTTTTTACTTAAAATAGTGAAGTTCCACATTTTAAAGAATTGGAGGTTTGGATTTACAGTTTTTTTCTTTTTTTGGATTTATAGTTTTTAAAAATCAGTTTATTCCTTCTTTGTCCACTCTTATGGTTCTACATACATTAAGTTTTTATTTGCTTTATTTTTCCTATGTACCTTATTAAGACATTAACTACAAACAACCATTATTAGAATTATTGCATTTATTGCTTATCTTCTTTGTTAAATTATGAATCTCTGAAATTCAAGGCAATATCTTCATTATTTCTCTGGATTTCAAACTATTTTGAAGAGAACAGGTACTCAATATTTGGAGGAATTGACTTAATTCCTTAAATAGCCATTATTCAAGAGCCACACTAATGCATTTTATGAATTATCTTAATTGCCTATATTTTATTCTTGAAATAATACCAATGAAAATTTTTCCATGGGACACCTTCTACATAATAACATCTACCCATATCTAAACCTGTTGCCTACGGATTACTGAGTATTACGGAAGGTGATGATTGTTTGAATGGCCTAATCCAACTGGCAAGCCAGCCAGAAAAGGAGAAAAGCTACAAATTGGGCTGTGCCTAGAAATCTGCCTTCCTGCAGCTCCCAGACCTGCCTGGCACCACCTGCTCTGTTGCCTGACTTTACCGTATTTATCTGTCTTTCTTCCATTAGCATCAACGGTGCCATCCGGATGCAGACGAACAAACCCTCTGGTCAGCCTGCTGTAGAACTGGAGAGTATTTCCTTTCACAAATTTCCACCTCTCTGCAGCCCACTAAAACAAAACAGGAAACTGCTGTATGACAATACATAAAGAGAAGAAATTACTAAAAAACTCCCCTCATGAAACATTATATACTGTTTTGTTGTAACACATCAAATAGCTATTTGAACATTGTTTGTATTAAATAATTCAAAGCCCAAAGAAAAATCTTACTGTTTTTTTTCTCTGAAGTTCTAGCTTCTGCCCTGAGAAGATAAAGCAAAGAAAGGATCATTACTTTCAGCAGTGCCACGCATTCTTCAGTCATCTTACACATAATTTTCCAGGAAACGTGCGTGCATGACACTCACTCGCAGAGAAGATGCTGTTATCCCTGGCACACAGTTCTCTCACAATTCTGCCATCATCCTCCCCTTGATCAAGCCATCTGTGGAAAGAAAAATGTATCCATTCTTTTCAGGCTTTACATTTACCCAAACTTTTGGCAATTATCTATCAGTGCACAAATAGTCAATAGTAGAAACTGGAAAAACTATAGATGCTAGTTGATTAAAATAACAGTACAGAATGGAAAATGAAATCCTAAAATGACTGTAAGTGTACAAGGGTGGTAGAGAGGGAAAAGAAGCTGTTATTTGCTAAGGGTCAAATGTTTTCTCTACTTCACGTGTGAGTTACTCAATCTGTTAGCCTGCTAATTGCAAAGATCACAGATTTTACCTCCAAAGGATCGATATATTTTCCCCTTATTTGACCACTAACCAGATCAAATTCCAGTTGGTTATTTCATAAATGGCAAGAATAGGTTCCATAAGGAAAGACACAAAAAAGTGAAAGAGGCAGCAAATCTATTCCCATTGCTGGCAAAATAATTTGAAAATCAAGGCCTAGTGACAGTGGGTCAGCAATGTCATGGTTACTTAAGAAACCATATGCAACAATTGTCATGCACATTTATTATTTTTAAATCTAATTTGGAACCTTAATTTACCAATGAATATTAAATTTATGTCATCAAGAATAACGATAAACATAATGGATTTCCCCATAGAAGCATCCCCTAAGATTAATGGTCATAAAAGTTATATAAAAAAGCATCAGTTACCAGGAATAACTGAATAAGCCACCTAGTCTGCAAAAACACATGAGCTTGGAACTAATAGGAAATGAATTGGCTCAGTGTAGAAACACACCCACAAACCTGTGACAGAAGAAGGCATACTCATCATTCGTTGTGGGATCCCTGACCACGACATCATCAAGAAACCACCCATTTCCTACATAAAATTAAAGAAAGGAAAATGTGATATGAAGAGACACGGTCCATGGATTATTTTCAGTTTTGAGATACAGGTTCTTACTTCCAAATATATGTACAACTTTCAAAGAAAGCAAATTACAACAGTAACTGTAACGCATGTAACAAAAGCACAGCATTATTATAAAGCTTCACATTTTGTAATACAATCTCAACACATTTTCCAAACAACTGAAAACAGAATAACTCTGCTCTTGATTTCCCAGACTGTATTCATAATCCTGAACCTAGCAACTTCCAAAGAACATATATCTGATGAGCTAGTAATACTTGCTATTTCCACAAAAGTATTCAAGTTCATATTTGGGTGATGACTGCATATACAAAATATGTCCATGTTCACTGGCTAAAAATGATGATATTCAGAAATCTCATTAAAGTCCACAGACAGGTAAAGGGTAGTAACCATAAAGGCATTGATTTCTTTTGAAATATTTATTTTTATATAAATCTGCAAACTAGGTTTAGTTAAAATACAATTTTATCTCATTTACTGATAAAACTGCATGTCTTATCAATAAATAAGACACCCAGTGTCAGCTGTTCTCGAACTTTAGCCTGCATCTGAATCGCGAGAAGGGCTTATACAAACGCAGATTACTGGGCCCAGAGCAAGGGTTTCTGACTCAGTAGGCCTGGGGTAAGCAGGCTGGGACGACTGCCTGTCCTAATTTGCACAGAAAAGAGGAGTTTTCTAGGGTGTGGGTTTTTGGTGCTAAAAATAGAACAGACAGAGGCAAACCAGAGTAGTCAGCCTTCCTACAACCGGCCCTAAGAACTGAATTTTCAGTAAGTTCTCAGACCATGCTGATGGTCTAGAAACCACATTTTGAAAATCACCACCACAAATGATTGACACTCACAAAAGTACACCCTTAAACATGCTGTTTCCTCTGCTAGGATGTCATCTCTCAAAATGTTTTTATTTATTTCATTTTATGTGCTACCAAAAAACATTACTTGTATTCTTTAAGGCAAATAAAATGTTGCCAGAATTCTGAAATGGGTCTGAAAAGCCCATAAACTCTTGGAGGTGATGAGGAATTTGATTTTTCAAAAATAATGATTTTGTTAACTTACTAAGTTAGTATAAAACTATCTATAAAAAAAAAATGTTGTCTACATTTTCACCATGCTTTTCCCCTAAGTGAGAAAGAGTTCCTGAATTACAGCTAGAAAAGAACCTCCAAAGTGGGGCGGGGGTCTTAAAGAAAGCCAGACCATCTCTAGGAATCTGGCAGGAAGAGTAAGAGTCAAAGAGTTAATATTAAATTCTGAATGTGTCATTTTCTTACATAATTCATAAAATAAGTAGCTTTATATTACTGAAAACATGATTTGTTACTTAATGGAATATTTATATTGCATTGGGTTGGGCCTAAGAAGTTGAACAAAAAGACACTGAAATAATGTAAAATTTCAGTACCCACAAAAAAATACAGTTAATTTTGGTTTATATACTTTCAACCTTGTTCTATGCCTATATTCTTCAGGATACATATGTCTGTATGCAATCAGATTGGATCCTAACATGCGAAGTGTCGGAACCCTCCTATGGCAGACACACGATGCGTGCTTACCCTACTGTTTCTTGTTATAAGAGAGCTACACTTGTCAGTTTCCCCTGAAAGCAGGCAGAGCCCCATATGACTCATTTCTTCACGGTGGAATGGAACAAAAATGATCTGTCACTTGCAGGTCTTAAACCCATCCTACGGAGAGTCTCTGGCTACCTCTGTCTTCTGTGGTGATCTTGGAAGCCACACGGCACCTAAAGCAGCCACGCACTAGCCAGGCCCTGATCACTTTCCAACTTGTGTGAGATTTCTGGGTGAGTAACAAAATAAACATGAGCTGTGTGAAGCCTCTGATTTTGGGGTAATTTATTACAGCATTAATTGCCCAAAACATGTATCTTCTGTTTGTTTCACATTTATGTTTGAGTACCATAATTCCACATTTTTCCTAAGTAATCTTCAGCATGATTTTTCAGGTTTTATAATATCTCTGTATAATGATGTTCTACATAAAGTATATTTCCTGTTACAAATTAGGGATTTTTTTGTATTACACATAATATAGCCACAACTTTGAATATGCATTTTATTTGTATTTCTCAATTATTTGGGATAACTTTCTGGAAATAGAATTATTGGGTCAAATTATGTGTTATTTTGAAATAACACTAACAGGTTTTGGCAATTTTTTACTAGTGGATGATTACAATGCATAATACATTCACTGTGGGGAACTGGTACATATACATATTGTATCTTAATCCTTTTTACTTTCCCTTCCCCTAAATAACATTAATAACAGAGTATATCATTATAGGGTTAGGGTTCTCTACAAATCTATGCAACTCCACATAATTTGGTCTTGGCTATCTGATTTGCTTTATTCATCAGAGCTCAAATCTGGCAGCAATCCAGATGGCCTTCAATTGGTAAGTGATTAAACTGAGGGAAATCCATACAACAGAGTACAAAAAGCAAAAAAAGAATCAACTATTGACATGAACAATTTAAATAAATCTCTAGGAAATAATACAGAGAAAAAGATCAATCCCAGCAGACTGCATAATGTATGATTCCACTGATATAACTCTAAAGTGAGAAATTTTACAAATACAGTGCAAATTAGTGGTTGCCAGAAGGTGAGCACAAGGGACTGGAGCACCAAGAGGGTGGCCACAAAGGTACAACGGGAGGGAACATGCTAGGGATGGATACATTTGTGTCCTAACTGTACCTATGTTGCACGGTAGCTTTGCAAGATATGACACTGGGGAAATGAATAAATAGAGAATCTCTCTCTGTATTGTTTCATACAACTTTATCTGAATGTATAATTACCTCAAAATTAGCAGTTTAATTAAAATGTAGCTTTGAATTGCTAAAATTTTAAGTATTTCTGCAAATTGTATGGAATTATATTTTGCTCATTTAGAATAGATTTTTAATATTCACTGCTTATACTTGCATTAAACCCACTTACAACCTGGTTAAGGCCTTATTCTGTATCACTCACTTAACCATCTACCTATCACCATGCTTTTCACCAATTATGTCTAAGCTACTTTTCTATCATTGCTGAGACAAAATACCCAATACCCACAAGTTAAAGGAGGAAAGGTTTATTTAGCTCACAGTTTGTACAGGTTTTTCCATAATTGGCTGGCTCCAAGATAGGGTGGCACGGGGCAGTGGGGCAACAGTTCATGGTGGCAGAAAAGAGCAAAAGCAGTAAGAGCAAAAGAAAGAGACAAGCCTCTTTCTGTCCCATGTGTTGTATCCAGTTGGGCGGTGCCAATCCAATCAGTGGACTGACCCAGCAATCACCCACCCTTAATCCCAGCACCCTTAATCCCAGTGTTGCACTATGAATTAATCACACATTCTAATTCAGCTGCGTTTGAAGAAAAAACCTTATGACTGCATGATGCTTTGGGGGGACATTTAGACACAAACCATAATATTCTGCCCCTGGCCCCCCAAAGACTCACATACATCCCTTTTGCAAACAGCATTTAGTACATCTCCAAGAGCTGCCGACATCCTAACAATTTCAGCACTGCTGAAAAGTCTAAGTCCAAAGTCTCCTCTGAGAGAAGACTTGCAAGCTAAGGAAAAGTCTTAGCTGTGAGCCACTGTACAAATGAAAAGAAAGTTAAACACTTCCATCACTCAATGGCACAAGACAGACATTTCTATTCTAAAAGTTACAAACAGGGGGATACAAAGGAAGGAGACCCAAGCAAGTCCAAAATCCAGTAGGCCGAACATTAAGTCCTATAGTTCCATATGCAGGATCTGAGGTAATCTGTGGCAAGATATGAACTCCAGAGGGCTTGAGTAGCTCAGCCCCTATGGCATTTCTGGTGGTTGTACCTCCCATGGTACATTCTTGGCTTCTCCAAACTTCGAGGGTCTCTACTGCACCTTTGGCTTCACACTCGCAGCTTCACACACTACCCTCTCAGGGGCACACTGCCTGGCCTCTCAGCCTTCTGAGATCTGGATGGAAGCCTTCCTGACCCCACAACTCTTCCATTCTGCATGCACAAAAAACTAATGCTATAAGAACAATGCCAAGGTCTGCTGCTGTAATAGGCAGTAACTTTTAGCACAACATTTTAAGATAGACAAGCCTCAAAATGTGTCTTGAGAAACATCCTGGAAGGATTGTAAAGAGTTAACTTTGCAGTTCTGACTTTGTCCTGGAATTCTTCTCCTTGCCTGAATTGTTAAAGTATATATGTCATTATGGCCAGAGCCTGACCTGGTCACATGGTGCAAGGTAAACAACTATGGCCAGGCCTAGACATTCCAATGTATTACCATGGAAACCAAAAATGTATATAAGGTGAGAACAAAGGCAGTTAAGTGCCACATTCTCTGGTCGGGAATGGGGGGCAATGACCGGTCCAAATTGACCCTAAATTAAAATTAATTAAAACTCCATTTGTTCTGAAGGAGTTTTTGGGTCCTCTGTGGAGTTTGACCCGATTTCTGACTTTTGCCGCAACAATTTGGGGGCTCGTCCGGGATACCCCGAAGTGAATTCCTCTTTTGAGGGGGCCCTGGCCTCTGGACCCCTGGCCCTCTCCTGTATGGCTCGGCGCCCCAGCTGAATTCAGCTCTCACCATCTAGAGAGGGCTAAGGCCTGGAGGCTACGACTACGAAGAAGGACAAATGGAGTTTCAACCCTCCGACTGGGTAAGATTCTAATTGGCTTACCTTTCTTGAGACTGGGTTCGGGTTGGAGACTGGGTTTGGGATGGGAAGGGCCCTAGGTATTTTGCTGGCTTATGGCTCTCAGAGGTGAGGAGTGGTCTCAAGCAGCAAAGTTTGGTTACCTGGCCCTTGGTATTTTGCTGGCTTGTGGCTCTCAGACGTGAGATGCGGTCTCAAGCAGCAGGACTCATGCCCTCTGGAGCCGGGAGGAAACGTGAGAAAAGCCGCTGTGGTAAGCGGGCTTTTTACCCTCTAAAGGAAGGATTGCATCTCTCTGGTGTGTGCCGAGAGAAAATCCAGCTTTGTGTTCCAAACCAGTCTCTAATCTAAACTGACAAAACAAGTCAGAGGGGCTAAATTTCTTCTCCCGGGATTTTGTTGATTGTCTTGTCATCTGTCTGTCTGTCTGTTTAAAATGCTTGTTCTGTGTTACCCCAGCTGCGCTTGCGTCGTTCAGTGCGCTCGCGTCGTTCAATGCACACACATCCAAAGTGTGCCTGCTTTCTGAGATCACAATAAAATGGGTTACATGAGTTGGGGGGAGATCTGATCATACTCCTGCCTTTCCTACCTCTGGAAGTTGTTTACTTAAAAGCTTAACAGGTCCTGACCCTGCAGGGCTGCTCCACAGTGCTGTAATTGCTGCTGTTGTGTGAAGCTATATCTGCTGTGGAGCCTGAGGCAGAGCCTGTAACAGATCCAGATAAAGAAGCTGGCTGAGCTGCTGCCCCCCCCTTAAAACAAACTCCATTTAGATCGGTTTGCTAAAAGTAATGTTTGAGTTTCACCTCCCCACCTGGGGTGACTTGTCAACAGATGTTAACTTTGTTTACTTCGGAAGAGAGAAAAACTTTTTAAGGGTGACTGAGAAACAAATGAGATTAAACATGGGAAAAATCATCAGGCTTTTGAAAGGGCTTCTTTCTGCAGCTCGTCATCCCATTGACCTACATAAGGGGACAGAGGTGTCACAAGCTGCAGAAATTAAAAAATATTACAGGGATAAACAACCAAAATAAATTAACATATTGCTAATAATGAGTTTTTGTTTATATGCCTGTTGAATCTGTAAGTACAGGATGAAATCTGCCTGCCGCTTGCAGAGTCACTCCTGTCTGGGGTGAAAAACCCACCCCAATTCTCTTTAAGGAAACAATTGATCTTGTAATAGCAAAAGCTGATACAAAGTTAAAAGGGATAGCTATTGTGCCTAATGTGATTGATGGTAATTGTCAAGATAAGATGTAAGTTTTTTGCATGTGCCATGGATCTCTGGGTCTTTGAACAAAGAACATGTATAACACAGTTGATTTTGTTACCTATAGCTAAACCTTCCTTTGTTAAATATAAAGACCTCATGAGAAGACAAGATCCTCAAAATAAGACTACACAAAGAAATTTATTTTACACAAGAAATAAGTAAAACGGGTCTATATGTTATATAAAGATATATAATGTTTTGAAGGCCTAATTGATACTGGGGTAAATATGTCTGTACTTGCATTAGAACTTTGTTATTCCAAAAAAAAAAATCAGGTAATAGAGGTTATTACAAGACTTAAGAGATGGTAGTGCTTGCTCATTTCCTGTAGGGGCACTGCAACTGGGATTGCTAACCAACTACAGCTCCTAATGACTGGTTTAAATCTTTATAATTTCTTTAGATATATCTTTGCTATGTGAAGTCTTAAAAAAGAATTCCACAAGTGCTATTAAAAAGAGGAAAAAGTCTACATAAGTGATATTAACCTAAATTATAGTAAGTCTTAAGAAAGAAAACACAGGAACACTTGAAAGGTCTGAGTATGTGATAATATATGTAAAGGTGGTGTCTAAGCTGGAAGCTTCAGGAAGGACATAAAAGTTGGTGGTATTTTTTAAGATGAAATAAAATACTAAAATATATTAATTACTGGAAAAAGGTTTTTATTTTTCCAAGTTATTTTTATAAGAGATCTCTGACTTATAATTCAATGTGGCCAAAATATATTTGAGTGCACGCTGAATTTATAATTGTGTTTGTTTGTCTCTGTCCAATCTGTGAACAGCTGTTTTATTTGAGCTCAACAAATATTCTTTTTTCATATTTTTTAATTTTTGAGACAACTGTCTGCAATCTAATTTGGTTTATAAAGAGTTGCTTCTACCAAGTTGCTAGCTAATCAAAATCATGCTAAAATTGGTTTTATAAATGTCATGTGTGTCTAACTATGAATGGATGTTCATAGGACATACAAAGGTGGGTTAAGGTAATTAAATGAAAACCCCTTAGGGTGGAGAGAGATTAAGATACAGGACTCCAATTGATAACCAGTTTTTGTTCATTAATAAGGAGCCTCAATAATCTCCATAGCCTTATGGGAGACACCTTAATAAATATTATGTAAAATATATTATTGTGATGTTCACATTGGTTATTGTTAAAAGGTGAAATTTTCAAAAATAAGACAATAAGGTTTGTTTTCTGATTAAAAGATGCTATTGGTACCAAACTAAATTAAAATAAGAATAAGAATAAGAATAAGAATAATAGCAATTTGTTATTGCTAATTTCATGGTATATTAAGTGTATTGATGCCTATAAAAGGTACAGTATTCTAAGACATAAAACCAAAATTTTTTATATAATGTTAGACATCTGCCTTTCTCTTGAGTTCCAGATATTTATAAGAAGTTCGTGTCAGGCCAGCATGAGGTCATCACTCAAATGATAATTTTTTTAACAAAAACATATGTAATGTAAACAGCCCAGACAATGTTATAAATTTCTTAAAAGATATCCTGTTTTTAAAAGGTTGGATAAAACTTCGTATGTGTTATGTAAGAATGGTAACTAAAAGGGCTATTTTATTGGGCTGTAAAAATGTTACCATGCTTGTTATATAACAATGCTATGTATGATTCTTTTTGACTTCTAGTTTTCTTTGTAAAACTATATAACTGTTGTCTGTTAACATTCCACAGGAATTCAACTACTAGAACATCCATGATTGGGAAAAAAAATAATAACAGTTCTGACTATATATTTCAAGGTACTTATAGTGTAATGTCATTAATCTTCTCTGTTGGATGTGTAACAACTGAGATTTGGAGACCAAAAATTAAAAAGACAAATTGGGCTTAAAGGACACCAATATTTTGGCCAAGCCTCCTGAGGTCAAAATAACACCCAGGATATAAGGGAACCTGTGCTGCAACATCATAACTCAGTTGGGTCCCTGACCTTCTGATCAAGGAGAGTATAGGACCACAGAGGAAAATGATTGTATGGTGTATAGTGTGCCTAAGGAGAGTCACCAGGAGAAAAGGTCTCCCAAGCTTTCACAGAAAGCAACTTGGTCGAGCAAAGGCCATGACTCATCCTAATGGCTGACACTGACAGAAGTACTGAGCAGTACTGTACATGGTTCCAAGGTAAACCCTGAAGAGAGTTAACTGACCTTGGTAGGTAACAAGACATTAATTTTAATCAGTACAGGTCTCACTTTAACTTGGTCTTAAACAACCTACAGAAAAGTATGACAAGATATTAATAGGTAGAAAAAAATTAATAAATAAAGTATACCAGTACAGTTAGGAACATGGGGACACGGGTATGTTTGTGTATTACAGGTTATAAAGCACTTCTGTGGATGCCATCCTGGAACATGGGGCCATTAAAAATTAATAACAAAAGGAGATCTCTGAGCCCATGGTAAAGTCTACTGCCAACAGACCTGTCATGGATCCTACAATGGACTGATGATATTAACACGGTTGTGTCTCTTACTTCTGTTCTGACAATTTAGTTGCAGCAGTGGGAAAGGCCTCCAGTCTAATGGATCAAGAAAAACACCACTGCAGCTACACCCCAAGCACCCTCGGATGGACTCTATTGGACTTAGCCAGGCTGTACTTGATTCTCTGTGCCTTCCTTGTGCCCAACAAGCTATGGCGTCCATCGTTCTGATATAACATACAAAACCTCAATTTTGGAGAACTCCACTCTATGTCAAGTAGAGCCCAGGCTGCCGTCATATGACATAATTTGTATTTCTTAAAGAAAAAAAAATGTCATAGAGGGGGGAATGTAATGGGTGGTAACTTTTAGCACAACATTTTAAGATAGACAAGTCTCAAAATGTGTCTTGAGAAACATCCTGGAAGGATTGTAAAGAGTTAACTTTGCAGTTCTGACTTTGTCCTGGAATTCTTCTCCTTGCCTGAATTGTTAAAGTATATATATCATTATGGCCAGAGCCTGACCCGGTCACATGGTGCAAGGTAAACAACTATGGCCAGGCCTAGACATTCCAATGTATTACCACGGAAACCAAAAATGTATATAAGGTGAGAACAAAGGCAGTTAAGTGCCACATTCTCTGGTCAGGAATGGGGGGCAATGACCGGTCCAAATTGATCCTAAATTAAAATTAATTAAAACTCCATTTGTTCTGAAGGAGTTTTTGGATCCCCTGCGGAGTTTGACCCAATTTCTGATTTTTGCCGCAACACTGCCAGCTGGAGCAGTAGCCAGGCTTCCCTCTCTCTTCACTGTTGGTCAAGTGCTTGGATCTCTGTGCATTCTGAATCCAATTCCAAGGAACAAGCAATGGCTACCACCATTCTGGAACATTGTGGGGCCATTGCCATTCTGAAACATGGTGCTCTGGCAAAGCAAAGTCTTTCTTCTCAAAGCAAAGTCCTTCACTGTTGCCATTTTGAGGCTGTGAAGAGTGGAGTCCTGGTGCTTCTTGTGATGCCTTCAGGCCATCTTTTCTGTTTTCCTGTTCCCTCTCAGAAATCAAGATATCTTCTGTTCTATCTTTGCATTACACAGCTTTCCACAGCTTCCCCTCTGGCGAACTCAAAACATTTTAAATCAGTCTGCTGGACTCTTTGCTCTTGATCTCAACATGTATCTGGCTAAAAGCCCCAACAGCAGCCATACCACAGCCTCAATATTAGACTGTCTTAAAATTTCTCCTGCAAGATTAATTAGTCTGCTGCCCTTAATCTTAAGACTCAGGCAGTCTTTGGACACAAGCAAAAGGCAGAGAAACTTTTTGCCAAGCCATAACACACATCATCGGAATCTAACAGCCAATGCAGTCTTTCTTCCCAGCAAAATACTCTGGAGCCTGGTTTTTATCTGTAAGATTTCTAACAGCCTTCTGTTCTTCTAAGATCTGGCCAGAATCACCCTTACTGAACTGCCTACACCACTCCAGCTCTACTTTTTCAGCTGGTATCTCTGAACCTTTCCAAATTCCTCCCACAAGCCATTTCCAAAGTCTTTAACCACACAGTCTGGTATGATCACAGCAATGATCTACTTCTCTGGTGGAGAAATTCTATACTAGTCAGTGTTTACTAGAAAAACACACATAACACAAGATATACAAATATATAAGAAATTATAAGATTGGCTTATGATCACCAGCCACAGGGTTGGATGAGGAAGCATAGAGAGGGTATCTACACACTGGAGATTGAAGGTTTCAGCCCAAAGTCTGGAGTTCACGGCAGTGTCCTGTGCAAGTCTGTGTCAGTAGCCTGATGGGTCTGCTATGAAAACCCGAAAAGTCTAAGATGGAGAGCTGAAGAGTCTACACCAGAAGGCTGAAGGGTCCCAGGCAGAAGCTGAAGAGTCTGCACTACAAACAAGGAGATGACATCCAATCTGAAGGCAAAGACTAGAGCTCGGGGCTGGGGATATAGCTCAGTGGAATAAGTGCCTGCCTAGCAAGCGCAGGGTCCTGAGTTCGATCCCCAGTACCACAAAAAAAAAAAAAAACCAAAGACTAGAGCTCCTCCAAAGAACAGAAGCAAGCCTACCCTTCGTCATTTCCCCCTTATACCATCCAGCAGGTTCCTCTATGCCCTAGAGTTCAGATGAGTCACTGAGAACTGCTGAGCCAACTTAGTTGAGTTTCTCAACTTCTCAAACTGACACAATCAGTCAACCATTACAATCCGCACCTTATCAACTTGTCAACAAGACACATATTTTTAAACCAGTTTCCAGATACAAAGACATGCTTATAATTATGTCTGACATGTTATAACTATCCTGCATACAAACAGAAATGCACTAATTCCCTCGCCAGAATAGAAGGTAAATTTTCTTTGGGTGATGCTTACTCTTATCACTTCATAACATGAACATCATAACAAAGATTTAACAATCTTTAGAACCAATAATAAATCTATCAACATTATATTACATTAGAAACATATCAGGAGCAATAGTACAATTACAATCCTCTTTTCTGTAGTTGATCACAGGGTCGTAGCTGGTATTTAGAGCTACCTTCTTCTACTACCCATTCTTTCCACTGTTCTATTCCCTTGGCCTTCAGCAAGCAGCTCAGCAGATCTTGGATCTCTCTCTGGCGCAATGACCCACACCTTCATCTCTGAGGCCCTGGGCCGTCTGTCATTCTCGCTGGATTAGTTTGCTGTGATTTTCCATTGCCTTTAATAACAGCAAGGTAATACTAAGAGGCGCCCTAAGGAATCTCCTGCACTCGATGTGCACTCCTCCTTTCCTCCACTGTGGAGTAGTAGTCCAACTTCCCCTTGATAGTCTGGTTCAATCACCCTTGACAATACAGTGACTCCCTTTTTAGCTTGTTTCCTCAGAGGCATGACCCTTAATCCCAGCATTGCACTACTAATCAATCACACACTTTAATTCAGCCACCTCCACAGAAAAAAACTTACGATGCCTTCGGGGACATCTAGACACAAACCAGAATGCTATATTCAAAAGTTGTCACATTTAGTGCATTTTAACATGTGAATCTTCCTCGTTCATCTTTTCAAAATGTTATTGGCTATTATATCCTTGGGTTTTTCCAGATAAATAGAATCCTTTAAACAGTTTTACTGAGAAATAATTTACAGAACATTACCTTTTTAAATAGGTTTAATCGTCTATTTAATCTTTATAAAGTTGTGCAGCTATTACTATATCCAAATTCAGTACACATTTCACCATCCCCCAAAGAAATTCTGTACCTATTCATATCTCTCTCCGCCTCCCTCTCCCAGGCATAAGGAAGTGCTAGTATGCTTTCAGATTTTAATAAACTTTCCATTCCTAGACATTTCATATAAATGGATTCATGTACTATGTGGTCTTTTGTGACTTGCTTACTTAAAGATAGAAAAAGAAAGTCCGTTATCCATCTAAGGACTTATTTTTAGGGTGAGTTCTATTGTTCTGCATTTCAGATTAATTCCTTTTAATTATAGTCTAGGATCTTACACAAAATGAATATAGCAACAGATTATTTTTGTCAAGAGCACAGATCTAAGTACAATTTTGTTTACCAAAATTCTAAAGTCCTTTTACTGCACATGTACTACAGAAATAAGCAGCTAGGGGCTGAGTACGTGCAAGCACAAAACCTTCACCTCTCTTGCCCAACAAACAATGCCCCTGGAGCCCCAATGCAGGTGGAATTACAGAGCCAGCCATGATCACTGGTAAATAAATCATTATAGAACAAACAGGCCCACTTAATCCAAAAAAACACTAAAACATGTAAGTCAAACATTCTTGTCTAGAACCCTCAGGAGTTTTCAATATGGCTTTCAGACAAGGTCATTATAACACAAATGGGCTTCCATTTACTACTGTTAATGTCAACTCTTACACTATAAAGCTACCCAAAGATGTTTACCTTATATTTTCTATAGAATACTGCTAATATGTGAAGTAGTCTTTATACAGTGACTTACATTAATCACTTCACTAATGCTTTTACTTCTTTTATTCATTTTAGTTGAATATAGTGGTCTCAAAGCTTCTATCCCCTTTATATTTGTAGTTACATTCAATTTTTCAATCAAATGTTGGTCATTTATTTTCTTTTTCTTTTTTACTAAACATTTCCATGTCCAAATGAATATGAGTAAACTTTTCCCCCTAAGAACACATTATTAATTCTGTTCTTCAATTTTTTTATCTCTGATTTCTATTTTTATCTTTGCTGTTTTCTTTCACACATCTCTCTGTATTTCCTCGTTTCTTACAGATGGTATATTTTTGGATGTTTAGTTCATTTATTTATTCTAGCTTTTTACATGTTACATAAAATGAATGTAGCAACAGATTATTTTTGTCAAGAGCACAGATTGATAATAAGAAGTTATATTGCAATTCATAATAAGAAATTATATTCTAGTCTTCTTCCCTATTTCTTAACACACAGTTCCTAAAGCCCTTGGAATCTCCAAAGTTCTGTCTTTGTGTTTGCTAATGAAATGACTGGTGTCAGCAGGTTCTGGGATAGGGGCTACTCCCAGAGAACCCTAAGTTTACCTCTGAACTTCCAGAGAAAGGTGCTGAAAGTTGAGTCAGTCACCAGTGGCCATAATTTAAGTGATCCTGCAAATGTAATGAAGTCTTCAGAACAAACCAAGAAGACAGAGTACAGAGAGTTTCCAGGCTGCTGAACAGAAAGGTCAAAGAAGGATGCAGAATTTCCACCATACTTTCTGATTTTTGCTTTGGTCCAGTATAACAGAGAGCACTGAACTTACCTCAGTGACAACATCTTTTTACTAGCATCATTTTTATTAAATTTTGGTATCATAAAATTGTGATGAGAGAACATGGCCTTTTTTGAGATATTTACTTGAGTTTTACCCTTCTCATACATATTAATTACCCTCTTGTACCTCTTGTTTCCTTGAATTTTACTTTGTCTTGTGAGATCATCTCTAAAACCTTTTGCTTTTGTATCTACCTATCCCTCATATATCATTAAACTTTGATTGTCAATATTACTGAGTCATTTATTTTAAATATGTCTCTACACAGAACATGTCATTGGAAATGGAGATTTTTTCAGGCTGGGAATTTTTGTCTTGTTTAGTAAAATTAACAAAAACTCAGAAATAAAACAAAAAAAGGACTATATGTAGTTTCAATGTTGTACTATAGGACACTATCTAAAAAGCTTGCCTCAGAATCCTCTGACTCCTGCTTTAGCATTTGCCTTTAATATTTACTGAGTTGTATTTGACTTAATATTTACTACAGATTTGAGTGCAGATTTTCCAAAATTAGCTATCAGCTGAAAAAATGAGACATAAATGACTTGTGTCTGGTTGAAATATAGATGAATTTAGTCCATGAGAGAAGATGGACTCACAGGTGTATTTTTGCTGTCTATAGATGATCACTCATTTTTTATGTCAGTCTTATTCATCAGTCTTTGCATTTTCATTGGTAGTATGTGTATACTTCTCAACTTCTTACAACCACCTCTGAACCAGCTTTGTCAAGCCACTAAATTCTCTTAGTGTTTATGCACAAAAGACATAAACTACATAAACATGTAGTTTATTCACTACATATTTCTACAATAATTATGTGCTCAACATGAAAAATACACTTTGACATGTTTTAGTAAGAAATTCTTTCATCTTATTTTGTGCTTTTTGGTTTTTATACCTTTTTGCTATTTGCCCTTTAGAACTGCCTTTTGTCAAAGGGAGTTCATTTATCATATCGCTGTTTTATATAGTACCACATAATGAACTGATCAGCAACACATGAGTTATCTCACAGGTGGGAAGGACAGGAAACCCAGAAAGAAGCATAAACAAAGTAGTAGTGGGAAACTCAGCTGAGCCCTTGCTACAAGACAGTCTCAGTGACATACCACCATCAGACGTCACCAGCCTTCAAAGAGTACCACCTCCAGAAGACATTATTGCTGCCTCCACCACCAGTATGTCACAACACACAAAGCCCAAATTCCTCCCATTTCCTACATTACTCTCTAGCAGTCCAGACCCATCCTAGACTATTCACTTGACCAGTCATTTTGAAGATAAATTCATCTAGTTAATTGTTTTAAATATTTGAATAAAATATTTTTATTTCAGATAGTCAATACTTGAGTATCCATTGCCAACGGTTTTTCATTTTATTTTCTAGACTTGTACAGTAGAATTAGACCTTTATTAATTCTATGGAAAAGCTTTACCTGGGCCAAGGCCATCATGTCCTATAACAATTTTGTACAAATTTCCAAGGTGCACAGCTTCTAAGAAGAATGTATCAGTCTACAACCAAACAAAAAACTATAATTAGATCTAGACTATAACTCTGACTTCTACCAAGAGAATAAATTAAATTATAGTAAAAATTGTTTATGAAAAGAAGTTCATTAAGCAAATCTATATTAAGAACTTATGGTCAAAACAATTATTTATGGTATATAAAGTAAGTTTTCAAATATATCATTTCTTCCTTTTATTATAAGTCTTTAGTTATAAAAGCATACATTTGGGGACTTTCTGTAGGAATGTATCCCAAATAATCATAATATAAATGTAACAAGTATAAAATATTCTAAAAGTTTACATTCACTTTGATGTAAACAGCTCTAGTCTATCATAGGACACCATCGTTTTAAGCAATTTTTAAGGTCCATACAAAAAAGTAATGTTTCTAATGTACTATAAAGTATTAATATAAAACATATTAAACTTTTATCTAGAATCCTGAATATGCTACCAATGCAAAATGAACCATGGTTGTGATGCAATTGTTTATACACTCAAAATAAGGATAAAGTGAGGAACATATAATACTTCTGACAAAAGTCTGAGACAATGCTATAGATTTCAAAGCACAAAAATATATAATGTAGCATTATCTATTGAAAAATTATCAAGAAACAAACATTTGTATTTGTACAATGTCCTATACATTTCAAAACATTTTCACATAAGCTTTATTTTATCCTCAAAAACTGCTTGGTAACAAAAAAAAAAAAACCCTTTCTACAGAATAGAAAGGTCAGACACAGATCCATGATTAGAATTCATCTTATTTGACATGTCATAAGACTACTTTCCTTTTAAGCCACTCTTCCTCTATATGAAAATAATCAAAATATGTTACATACATATACCAATATACTGAAATAAATCTCATTATTCTGTATTACTAATATGCTCCAGTTAAAAAAGAATATAAATAACGGGTAGCAAAATCATTAACAATAGCAACAAAAAAATTCTGCCCACTGTTGGAACAGGTTCATAGCTAACACCACCATGCCTTTATCCACTAAGCAGAATTATTAGAACATTGCACATTTCTATGCAGTAACACAGGATATTACCAAAGAAACTTATGAGTTATGCTATTTATAATGATCTAGTGAACTTTAAGGAAAAGAGAAAATATACAATGGAAATAGTCTGATATTACTATGACCTATTTAGTACTTTTAATATTCTCACCAATGTATGAAATAAATAAATAACTACATATAGATCAAGTCCATTGAAGAAAAATCCCAAAATGTACTGAGAAACTAAGAAAATAGTATCTACATCAAATTGGGTAAGAAAAGTGGAGACACACTCATGTCACATGTCACACAGTGGAGGCAGCGCTGAACACTCAGGTGGGATCCCCAACTCCCAGCTTCTCCCTGAGGACTTCCGTTGCTGGACCACAAATATGATACCATACTTGTATTGATCGCCACCTGAGGGGCTGGGCTCTAAATCAACTACCTCTGGGAATGGGTGGGACTTGGCATTTGCAAATCCCAGGACCACAGAGAACAATGCAGATGTCTCTCTGAACTCAATGCAGTAAGCAAGGAAAATGCCTTAACATCTAGTTTTTCGTCCAAACAATTTGACTGCACACTTTTCCAAATGTGGCCGGAAGGACAGGCTTATAAACTGCCTGAAAGCCAAAGGGTAAGCGGTGAACTGGGAACCTGATAAGCATGGGGGCTCTTCCCATGACTGCTTTTATTTTTATCCTTCACTGCAGCAACGAAACCAAGTCTCCAGCTTCTCCTGGGATGTACATCCACACATCGGTACTCAGACTCGGACAACTCCCACCCAAGGGGCTGACTGCTACATCACCTCACTCTGAAGCGGGTAGCACCGGGGCACTTGTTAGCATCCTGAAAACAGGGAACAAGTGAGTGGTTGGAAATAGGCAACCACAGCACTTCCACTGGCTGCCTCCCCTGGCTCGGTGCAGAACAAGGAGAAAAAACAAGCAGCTCCCGTCTCTCACTAAAAGGGCTTTGACTGCGCATGTACGAACCCAGCTTTCTCAGCTGCTGTCAAGCTTTTCTGTCATCCTGGAGTTGACAGAACAACCAGTAAGTAGTCAGCTGAGCACCTGGATGGGGATATGGATATTCACACCTCTCTGTCCCCTGAGCTGCTCCAGAAATAGGACCAAAAATCCAATTAACCCCACCTGCCTTTCAGAGCTAAGGGGTCCCAGCAAATGAAAGGCCCCTGGGAGTAATGAAGAGCTAAGCAATGAGCTGAAAGTGCGTGGTCTTCACAGTGCAGATATTTACTGCAGACCCTCTCCCGGACTTACTGTGGATGGAGTAGGGGTACGTTCCAGTTCCCAGGCTCTCCCTGTGCAGACAAGGAACTAGGCCACCTATTCAGCGTCCCTTCTCCTGAGGGACTGGACTCTACCTACCTCTCTCAGAGCCCTGATGGACTTCGAATAACCTAGTTTCTTATGATCACTCAAAACAAAGACGTGGGCCTGTGTGTCCAAAGCAGTTTGGACAAATGTGAAGACTATAGACACACACTAGCCTGTGACCAGGTTTCTTGCTGAGGTTCACCTCATACACAAAGCCAGTCTGCCATCAGCAGGAGAGAAACTACCTAAGGCGTAGACACCAGTGCAGAGAGTAAAGGAAAGTGAAGCCACAGGGCACATTACACACAGGGTAACAGAACACACCAGCGACCACCTCTAGTGAAGTGACACTAAGTGATTCGGCCAGCACAGGGTTCAAAGTCAGGAAGACGCTAGATCAGAAACAACAAATGAGCAAATAAGAGCTTCAACAAAGAGATGTAAATGTCCAGAGAAGAAGGAACTCAGGAGAGCAGTGGATGAACCAAGTACAACTTTCAATAGAAGAAATTCAAAGTATAGAGTTTTAAGATACAAAATATATAAAGAACATCTACAACTCAACAACAAAAGGAAAACATAGAACAAAGAATTTTAAAGGCAAAGGGCTCAAATAAACATGTCTCAAGATAATCAATAAGCAAATAGCCAAGAAGCACATGAACTGCTGAACATCACTAATTATAAGAGAAATGCAAACCAAACCTACTTATACCCGTTATTATTTCAAAACAATTTTGGCAAGGATATAGAGAAAACAGAACCCTATACAGTATTAGTGAGACCATAGAAGGGGTGCAACTGCTATGGGAAACACGGTAGTTTTTCAAAATAATAAACTGTCATATGACCTAGCAATCCCATTTCACAGTATATGTCCAAAATTACTGAAAGATTTGAAAGAGATATTACCACTCTCATACATACAGCTGCTTTACTCACAACAGCCAAGAGGGGAGGCAATTTAAATCCTCACGAGTGGATGGACTGACCCACAGAATGTATACATACCATGAAATATCACTCTTAAACAGGTAGAGAAGAAAATCCCGCCACACAGAACGTGGAAGAGTCTTACGGACACTATGCCAAGCAGAAAAAGGCCAAATGCGGAAAGACAATTACGGTGTGATTCCACTTACATAGGCACCTAACGCAGCCCAATTCACAGACACAGAGGGTAGGACAGTGGTCAGCAGAGACTGCAGAAAGGGGGAAATGGAAGTTGTAGAAAGCTGTTGTTGAGTAGACTTCCAGTTTTGGAAGAGGAAAAAGTTCTGAATATCTGTTGCACAGGAGCTTCTCGACTCACAGTGTAATGGGCTATACTCCAAAAATCCTATCATAAGTAAAGTACCATGTGTTAAAAATGCATCTGCCCTAACCTCACCTACAGACCATCACATCTGGGCGGGCCAGTGCCCCTTAGAGGGGCTGCTGTTTGTTCTCCTTTGGCTGACTGGGAGCAGAAGCTCACGGCTGCTGCTTACGTGAAGGAGCCTCGTACTGTGCATCGCTAACTTGGAAGATCAAGATTCGAGGTACGATTTCCACCCGAAGCATATTGCTGTCATGCTGCTTCTCTCCGCAGGTTGAAAAGATGTAAGTCAAACCATAATCAGGTACCATCTGTATACTTAACACTATAAACAACACGCTTAAAATTCGATTTAATATGCAGTTTAAAATGGTTTACATGAGAAATTTATGTGTTTTTACCACAATTAAAATATTTTTAAAATCATATAAATGACTTTACTTACTTGTCCTCTTAAAAAATTACAGGAACTCTTTGATCTAAATAGCAGTCTGGATCCTGTGTCTCCCTTTTCCCCACAGATAGAAATGTAGACGTTTGCTACTGTTCCAGCATTCCATAGCTGACCTGTTGCCACATATACTTCATATACTGTCACTAGCAACAAAAGAGAAATATGCCTTAGTTGCCAAACATTACTCATGCAATAGAAAATTAAATACATAAACCTAAGAAAGTGTTCCAGTTCCAGTAAGATATAGTAGCATACACCACTCAGTCACTACCACTAACTATACCTATAAAACCTTGACAGAAGGACTGGAACACATGGATGAGGACTCTGAACTGAACACAATAGGAAGATTGGGGGAAGAAGACCAGAATTTAAAGGAATACCAAACACCAGTAACTTTACCATTTTTCCTCCATGATCCCTGAGCCTGGACTTGCATGAAAAATCTGCAAACAGGCACTAAAACTGAGACACAGAGGGCTCAGAAGAAGCCCTCTAGTTCTGGTTCAGGTTGTAAGAAAGGAAACTCCTAACATATACAGAAGGTAAAGATATTCTGCCTCCTCCTGCCACATTTATCTATTTTCCTACATCTTCCTTAGTGGCTGGAAACGAGAGTACCCAGAAACCGACACTGATGTTGAGAAAGCTTCAGCTTCAACAGAGTGGGGCCAACCAGGTGGTCTTTAACAACTGAGTTAACTGCCTTTAACTCTATTGGCCAACAGAGTGAGGCCAACAAAGTTAAAGACAAATACCACATACTCATCTCATTAGTGCAAAAAACTAAAGCATTCTTAAAATTCAATATATTTCCTTCATTAAAAAAAAAAAAACTTAGAAGGAAACCACTTCAACATTATAAAGGCTACATATAAAATGCCCCCAGCTAATGCAACATTCAGTGGTGACGACTGAAAGTTTTTCCTCTAAGATAAGGAAAAAGAAGAGAATATCTGTCCTAGATGCATTAGTTTGGCATAGTAGTAGAAGTTATAACAAAAGCAATGAGATATGTTCATAATGTTTAAAGAAGACATTTAAGTCAGAAGAAGTAAAATCATCTGTTTGCTAATGACATGTAGAAAACCCTAAGGACTCATATGTGGAGGACATTCTTTAGTTAATCTTTCAATGTATTGCCGCAGGCATAACCCAGCCTCCGTTGTTGGGTTCTGGAGGAAGTCTAGCAGAAGTTTGTAAGGCTTGGTGTTGACGCTAAATGTTTTGCTGTGATATGCAGAAAGGAATGGTGACATGATGGCTATCTAGTCAAGTCTCAGGCCTATGGTAATTGAGTTGTATTGTTCTTGCTAAAATGGTTGATAGCCACCCATTAGCCCAGTTGCCTCTTTTGTTTTATTTCAATAAAAGGTTACTGAAAATGGCATTAGAAGCTGCAGTCCAAGAGGCTGTGAGCCCCCTGATCCCAGAATTTTGTCTCTCTTGTATTTCTTTTTCCTCTTACTTTTTTATTCATCCGCGGGTACCTCGTTCTCGGGACCTGTTCACCCTGGACAGAAGCGGATACTAGACCAACACTCATACACAAGAGAAATTGTTAAAACAAAAAAACCAACATTACACAAGGTTGTATTACTGTACACTAACACTAAATGATGCAAAAAGGAAATTAAGAAAATAAGCATACTAATGATAGCCTGAAAAATGTATTGTACTTCAGACTAAACCAAGTCAATAATTACAGCCTTGTACATTGAAAAACAAATACCATTAAAGCATTAAAGAAGATAAAAATAATAAAAGGACATCTTTCATTTATGAACTACACTGTTAAAATAATCACAATGCCCAAAGTAAGCTACAGATTCAATATAATCTCTACCATAATCCTCACATTTTTAACAGAAATTTTTAAAAACTATTCTAGTATACATATGGAATGTCAAAATAATCTTGAAAGAAAGCCCAGTAGTATTAATATAAAGACTCATAAAGCAATAGAACAGAGAGCCCAAAAATAAACCTTCAAGGACATAGTCAAGTAATTTCAACAGCGGTGTCAGAACCACACAATGAAGAGTGTGTAGTTTCTTCAACAAATTGTGTTAGGCAAATTGGATGTCCACCTGCAAAAAATTACACTGGACCTTTATCTTACAAGGTAAGACCAACATATGGTGAATGTTTAAATTTTAAAAATGTGTTACAGTAAAAGACACACTGTCATTAATTCTTCTCAAATACTCCCCCCCACACACACCTCTCCTAGTGTTCTTTGCTATGTTCTGAACCAGTTCTGGAAGTCTTGTTTTATGAATGTCTTCACGAGGTGTGATGACAGCTATGGTGGATGCTGCTGCCAACTGCCATCCAATGAAGAGCCAAGCTCATAAAAACACGTGATGTATCCCCACCCATTTTACTTACTCGGAAACTCCTGGCCATTCCCCAAGTTAAAATGACCTTGAAAGGTTAATGTTTTGAATCAACTTGGCCATGACAGTGCAGCTAAAGACACAAAGGACTTCCACAGCTGCTTCAGAAAGTGGCAAGAATGTCTGAAGTGAGGGTACTGATGGCCACGTATGTTTAGTATAGTAATTTTAACTATTCAACTTGTTTTGAAATCATATCTCACATATCATATACAGATATTAACTCAAAATGTATTAAAGACCAAAATTTAAGACATAAACCCCAAGAGAAAAACACTTTGTAGAACAATGTGAATATATTTAACACTACTGAATAGTATGGTTAAAAATGTTTACGATAACGAAGTTAATGTTTGTGGCCGTCACCACAATAAAAACTAAAAATTAAGAAGAATAGCTCACAAAGATTTGGAGATGCCACTTTTGCTCAGTTTTCTTAACAGCTCATCTTCTTCATGAAAAAAAATTCAATAATTGCCAATATTTTTTCAGGTACACACAGTAATACACTGGTAAACCAGTAGTATACTACTTAGAATTCCTTTTGCCTTATATAACTAACACTCATTATGGACTGAAAAAAACAAAATACAGCTCATGTAGTTTTCAGTTTGATGTAGTTACAGTTAATGTAGTTTTCTTTCTTTGTATCCTCAGACTGCCTCTAATATTTACTTCTAGGGAATAGTGTTGGTTGACTATAAGGGCATCATTTCACACACAAAAAAACAATCATTACTACAACACTATTTAAAAGTATGGCTGGGGTCAGTTATCATTTACTGTATCTACCAGTGACCTAGATGTCCAAAACCTTATCACATTTATAGATAGCACAGGACAGTTTATGGTTAGGCTACCAAGCCATATAGAGAGACTGAAAAGAGAAATTTTTAATAGTAAGTACCAAGCACTACAGGTATGGTAAAGTAAACCAGTATGCATTTAAAGAGTACTTCTTTTTTTTTATAAGAGTTTTGTAATTAAAATGGGGAAGGAAAAACTAAAAAGGGCCCCTGCGCCATGACTGACAATGCGCAGGAACAGGGCATCTGTGAGCTTCAGCAGCACAGGAGCTGATGGGGAAGAACGGTAAGAACAACGCCTGGGAGTGGTGAGAAAAGTGCTCAGCCGGAGAGAACAACTCTCACTCAAGCCTCACTCTTTGTGAACAGGGCTATTCACATCTTCGGAATGATACCATAGCCTCAGAAACTGAAAGAGTTATTAGTGTCCCTTATTTTAAAAACACAAAGAGATTATCAGTCCGTGAAAATGTTTTACCAGAGTACGTTCCCCCAGAAAACTAAACAAACTGGTATGTACCTAGCTTAATGTTATAGTTTATGATACTGTGGAGATCTTCTCTATCTTCAGATAGTATCTTTATTATTTTTCCTTAAAAAACGAATACATCACATTATGGTAGAACACAGCCTAGATTGGGCAAAAAGTTATTTTTACCTGTTGTCTGTCTAATAATTCTCATATAATCTTTTCCTCGTGTCTTCCAAATTAGAGATTAGTAGACTCAAGAGCAACAGCTATTATGGAGAAGTTCACTGAGTTCATAGGGTGATGAACAGTTACTATCAAACCCAGAGTAAGTCAAGAGCCTATTCTCAGCTACATTTATAATAAGACTTGAACATTCTCTGGTTCTGGCCACATACAGTTGTGGTTTCAGTTCATGATCAAAGAGAGAAATTTGCAAAACTAAGGGAGAGCCTAGCAGGAAAAGTACACATTAACTTGCATTTCGTAGCCCTTTACTTAATTTGACACTCTATTTTTTCCTCACCTTCAAAGAACTAATTTATTGCTTTGATTGAGAAGCATTTCAGTCGATCTTCCTACAGGACTGTGACAACAACATGCCCCTAAACACCTCCATATGGAACGACTGAAAAACATTTAGATGCAGCTACTAAGCCACCAGAGGTAACTGAAAGAAGCCAGTGTCCTTAATCACTCACGCCGTCATTCACTTATTCAACACGCATTTCTACGGTTGCCTGTCGTGCCGCAGTTAGGAAAACAAGTTTCATTTGTGCTGCTGTAGTTGGATCTTCCTACCTGGGAGCATGGGCTGGCCTTTATTTAGAAGGGGGAATTCTCGGCAGATCTCCCCGTCCTCTTGATCTTGTGCCAACCATCGCTGAACAGGTATATAAAACTCTTTTCCAGAATTTATGTTCTGCAACTGTATCTACAACAGCAACAACATTACTTGCAAAACATATTATATCAGAAAGTTGAATAAAATTTTGTTCAAGCCTGCCTCTTAGCTCAGAATATTTTACTTTTTTTTAGTATGACAAATTGGTGATTACCTGACGAAAAAAGTTTAAGTTCTTAGTACAGTGGCATTTCTTTTATTTACTTGGAAACTTTTCTACTTTTAATTTCCCTATTCTAAAATGTTTAAATCAAACATGCCAATTACCTCCCAATTTTTGTCATTAATATTCTTCTGTTTAGAAATAAATTTTAGTCTTTAGAAATTTATTATTTCCCAGTTTCAACAACTTAAAATAAATTTTAGGTTTACTATTACATTTTAATAATATTATCATGAGGTTAAATTTCATATGCTACAGATTTAAACTGACATGCTTCTCAGATCCTTAGAGTAATTAGCAAACAATAATTATTTGTTTGGAAAATTATTATACCATATTATATTTAGTCCATTTACCTTGGAGTTAAATAAACATATCATTAAATTCTAGTAGAAACTTTAAAAAGTCAAAAATTACTTAAAAGTAGAAATGATATAAGAAAAGTACTACTGCTTCTTTTAAAACTTCAGTGAGGTATTATTTTATTTACTAAATTAACCTTGGGGCTGGGGATATAGCTCAGTGGAATAAGCACCTGCCTAGCAAATGCAGGGTCCTGAATTCGATCCCCAGTACCGCCAAAAAATAAATTAATTAATTAATTAATTAATTAACCTTAATTTTGTTAACGTTTTAAATTAGAGATTTTCAACTGTAATGTGTTTAAGAAATTACATTGTTAAAAAGTGTGTTTCAGTAATGAAACCTACCAAAGTTTCTGGATCTCAGACAGGCCAAGGAATTCATATTTAGAAAATCCCTGTCAAGTGTTTCTGATGCAATGTGATGTTCAACAAAGCTCCCTGAGAACCACAGAGACAATCATTGGCTGCTGCTGTTAGGACTATTTGATTTGGCTATTATGATCAAGCCCAAGACTAATCATATGAGAAACAAAAAATAAACCAATATTTTAAAATTTTGATTTTTAAATCTTTCCCAATTAAATTTGAAAGAATTAAAATTAGATTCCTAAACACAATGTGATTATTTTACACAAATTTTTATTGGTTTTGCTATTACGTATGAAGCCAGTGGTTTTTTCAAATACCTTCAGATTATAGGTACAAGTTGGCTTACTCTAAATTTCTAATTTCAACCTTCTAAACTACACTATGACAATTGAATAAAATATTCCCCAACACATTATCTAGTATCTTAATTGGGCCAAATGGATAAATTATGTAAGGATTTTATATACTCAGAACTGAACTTTGAAAAATATGTCTCAGGGCTGGCGGAATGCACACTCAGCATGTATGAGTTCCCAGGTTCAGTCCTCAGCCCCCTAAAGACACAAACACAAACACCATGTCTCTTCAGGAGCACTCGAACAGAGGGGACCAGGCAAACAAGTTGCCTTGCAATGAAAAAGACACAGAGCGAAGGACAACAGTAATTTTCAGCCTGATTATTATATCTGTATATAATCTTTTTAAATCACTTTAATAGTGTCTCAGCACCCCATCTTAATAATGAATATAATGTTGCTTATGGTTATCAGTCAAACGACATGCTAGAAGCATTAATGATTTTCATAAACTAGTGAGAGATCAAATGGGAAAAGACATTATTATATAATCATTTAGTATGGCATAAAAGAGAACATTCATATAGATGCCAGGCAATAATTTTGAATTTTAAAATTTAACATCCACATACTGTATTTTCACAAATTGAATTTTATTATTTTATTCTGCTCCAGTATGCTTTGTGATTTAATGTAAAAAAAATAATATCAATGTAAGGCTTCAATCGGACCTGACTCTCCCAGCCCCCAACCTACTCGCCAGCGGAGACCTTACTCTCAGCAGGGAATTCAGCTCAGCACCACAGCTGTCATAGGCAAGCACAGGGTGTCATAAATGAGATAAAATAGGACAAGAAAGTTTGCAGGACCCTGGATGTCTGGAGACTTCAAGGATTCTACCCACTGAGGTGCGTGACAGCCAGAGAACTCTGACCACAGATGTTTGTTAAAATCCTCCTGCGTAATGTCCCTGCCTTCTTTCAACCCTTATAAAAGTGGCCCTCTTTTCTTTCTTCCCTACAGTCTTTTCGCCTTCTGTCTACCTGCACCCAGGCACAGTAATTCCACACACCATGTTGCCTTCACACAAGTCTGGTGGTCTCTTGCCCCTTGTGCCGTGTGCTACAAATAACTACTACACATTCCCATTAACAAAATTTTAAAATCTATGTTTAGTCATCTTCCACCAAGATGAAAAGTTGCATTTTTTTCACATATTATAAAACTATAAAAAAGTAAGTTGACAAGAATATCAACAATATGACTAGATGTTCTTTGGCCTTTGAAAACTTGTTTAGTTAAACACATTTCCTTTGAAATATTGGAAGATTTAAACATACCACACAGAAAAATAGATGACACGTTTTAATTTCCAATGTTAGAGAGATGCACTAACTGGCAAGGATGATAATAAGTAGAATTTCTTACTATGTATAATATAGAAAATTTACAACTCTCTTTTCCTTTTTAAAAACACATAGGAGGTATTATTTTGGTTAGCATGAAGACACTAACTTCTACTGTTGACTTCAAGTCTAGTACATTATTATGTCAGCAACATAATGATGTGTCTTCATAACCAATTTTAAGCATAAGGTCTAGAGCTAATCATTTTTTCATCCATAGTGCAAGTATATCAAGAAGCTATGTGAATTTACCGAGTCCCAAGAAATTCTTTTTTTGCAAAGAAGTGAAAGGATTCCTTAACTGAGGTGCTTTCTCAATCAATTAGGGATCAATTAATTGAAAAGGGAATACAATGCTGCTTCTATGAGGAATGTAGTGACTTAAAATGTCCAGGTTTGATGCCATCAACTCACTACAGGCATGAAATACTTCCCTGAGAGTTGGGTTCTTGGAAAAATTTGCATAAAATTTTGCATACACTCAAGAAGAAAGTGTTAATATATCCTTACCTCCTTACAGTGCCAGGAAGGGGACAGGCCAGAGTTCGTATGTCCAATACGCATTTTAAAGGGTGTTCCAATGTCTCCAACTGTGATCTATAAAGGAATCAAAGAAACACCTTTCAGTGTAACTTCATAAAATCCATTTACAAAAAGCTCAGATTAGGACATTATATCTTGATAAAAGAGTCAATTCAACAAGAAGGCATTGGAGTTTTAAGCATGTGCACGCTTACCAACAGAGCACTCAAGTATATGAAGCAATTGTATCAGTGTGTATGGTGGGGACTAAACCCAGGGCTTCACACACGCTGAGTACATGTTCTATCACTAAGTCACACCCCAAAGTCTATGAAGCAAAATTTAACAGAACTGAAAATCAAAAAGACAGTCCACTATAGTAGTTGGAGACCTCAAAACCTGACTCTAAATAATGTGTAAACAACTAGAGAGAAAGGGGAAAACAAAGGACTTGAACATTACATTTCAACTAGATATAACATTCACACAACATTCCACTCAACAATAACAAAATCCACAGTCTTATGAAGGACCTACAGAATATTTCCCAGGATAGATTCTGTTATGTAACAAAAAAAAAATCTTGAAAATTTAAAAAGATTAAAATCATTCAGAATATGTCGTCATAACACAATGGATTAAAAATAGCAATACAAGGAAAACTGAAACATTCGAAACTATGTGTAAACCAAACAAACATATTCCTAAACAATCAATGGTCAAAGAAGAAATTGCAGAGAAATTAGAAACAAGTTTTACATTAATGAAAACAAATAACAACATGCAACAACCTATGCAATATAGTGCAAGCAGAGCTCAGAAAAAATGTGTAGCCATAAACATAAAATTAAAAAGGAAGAAAAAATCTCAGATAACCTAATTTTATGCCAGAATTAGAAAATAAAGAATAAACTAAACCCTAAACTTCAATCTTGTATGTCTGTATGTGTTATCCTGAACACACACTTCGAAGATATCAATATGCAAAGCAGCAACTATTGGTGTTTTTTTGTTGTTGTTGTTGTTGCTGTTGTTGATGTTTGCCTGTTTTGTTTTTTGTCTTTGGATTTTTGGTTTTTGTGTTTTTTTCTGTTGTTGAGAGGATTGTCTGACTAAATTTGCATGTCTGTATATGGGTCTATATATTTACACTTCGAAGATATCAATGGATAAAGCAATAACCACTGTTGAGACCATATCACCTTGTCTATAGATTAGTTGTGATTGTACTATTTTTTATGCTAATTGGTGTCTGTTTGTCAATATGTTTTTGTACTTTTATTTTTTTAAAATAAAAAAAAGAATAAACTAAACCCTAAACTTGCAGAAGAAAGAAAATTATAAAATAGTGATAAATAATAGAAAAAACTCAATAAAACTGACAGACTTTTAGCCAGTCTTACTAAATTGAAAAGAGAAGAAGCAAATTCAAATTGCTAAAAGTACAAATGTAAGTGGGGACATTACAAATGACTTTATAAAAATAAAAAGGTTTTTAAAATACTGTGTACAAGTGTAAATCTGAGCAACTACTGCAAAGATAACAATAAGTAATACAACCATTGTTGATTTCCTGTCATCTTGTTTTGAAATTCTGTATTATTTTTATAGTTTTTGTGGTTTTTTTGTCTTTGTTTTGTTGTTTTGTTTTTGCTCTTTTCTCTTTAAAATAAAAAAATACTATGTATAATTATATGCCAACAAATTGGACAATCTAAATAAAATGAGCAAATTTCTGGAAGCACAAAAAAAAAATTACTCAAGGAGAGAAAATCACTGTAGGCCTACAACAACTAAAGAGATTAGATCAATATTCAAAAACCTCCCAAGAAAGGGCTGGAGGTACAGCTCAGTGGGCTAAGTGCTTGCCACTGAGCACTAGGGCCCTGAGTTCGATCCCCGGTCCCGGAAAAAAAAAAAAAAACTCCCAAGAAAGAGAAGTCTAGGATTAAATTTTTCACTGGTGAATTTTACCAAATATTTAAAGAAGTGTCAAGCCACGCATTGTGGCACTTTCCTATAGTCCCAGCTACTCAGGAAGCTGAGGCAGGAGACTCATGAGTTTAAGACCAATTGGATGACACAGGCAACACAGATAGAGCTTGCTTCCAAAATAAAGACAAATTATACGAAGTCATTTCAAACTCTTCAAAAAAGTAGAAGATATGAGTTCCTAACTCCTTCTGTAACATCAGCACTATGCTAATAATCTAGCCAGACAGAATGATATGACAAGTACACTACCGACCAATACTGTTAAATAATATAATTCAGAAATAGGCAACAGAGCTAGCAAAGTAAATCCAGAAACATACTAAAAGCACTGTAATACAGCAGGCAACAGCTTAATGGGGATTTCAACAAAGCCACCCACCATAACCCTAGAGAAAGTACAGGGTTGGGCACCATTCCAGGAAAGGACTGAGTGAATCTGGGACTGAGAACAGCCACAGGACAGTTTCACCTCGGGGTTCCAAACATTACTCTCCCATAGTGACTGGGTAAAAGACAGCCGTAGGAGACAATTTCAGACAGAGAACTAGAAAATGGTCCCATGAAGGATTGGAGCTCAGAAAGGGGACGGCACCCCTCTCCCACAGATGCTTACAGATGGAGGCCAGTCCTGGTTTGAGTTTCTCAGGGTATGAAAGTGTCAGATTGAGTACTCAATCCCTCATCCTACCACCTGCATCTGGCACAGATCTGGGGTCTGACTGCCTCCTTCCTTATCTACCAGATAAGCAGGGACATATCCTAGCTTACACACTGCCACAGTCTGTGCAAACAAAGGGGCCTCTGGAGTGAGGGTGTGGACACACCTTGAAAAATCATGGGCAGAGAAAACCATTGTAAGACAGAGAAAGATTAGACAGAGAAAAACATGAATTGCTAGACTCTGGAACTGTGAATCCCGGAAAAAAAAAACCCTCATTCATTTCATATAGAGAAACTAGGGAAGAGGAAATCCATACCTTTTCCTTTCCTCCTTCTTCTTCACTGATTTATTGAGATTTGGGGATTTTCCTTTGTCCCTTTTCATTGTTTTTGTTTTGTTTTGTTTTTTTCTTTCTTCTGTTTGTGTTTCTTTCTTCTCTCCATTTAATTTTTTCTCGTTTTTATTTTCTCCGCTATGTTTTCTGTCATCTTTTTTCTCATTGTTTCTTCTGTTACCGTCGTCTAATTCTATACATACCCTTGTACTCCCTAATAAGATCCTTTGCCTCGCTTCCCACTTCTTCTCATCTCCTGTAGTTTAAGTTTTCAAATTTTTCTTCTTGCACCCTTCTGTTCCCAACTTATCGTACCTTTTCTTTTATTAGTACCTGCTTGTAGTACATGGTGTTTACATCCTTTGTGTGGAGTTGACACATGTACATAACACATTTTAATTCCTTTCTTCATCCCCTGTTCTACCTGTTCCTCCGCATCCCATCTCTTGATCTTTTCCCCATTTGAGAAAGATCTATCTCCCTATTTTCTATTATGTATCTCTTATTTTGTTCTTATTCATATATTGGGCTTCTCATATAAGAGAAACCATGTAATATTTAAGTTTGTGTGTCTGATTTGCTTCATCTAACATTATAGTCTCACAGTATATCCCTTTTCCTATAAATTACTTTATTTTTAATAATGTAAGCATTAAGCTTTAAAAATTTTAGATAGTTAACTAAATATAATTCCTGCTGAATTATTTTCTACCATTGTTGGAGACTGGAGGTACAGTTGTCAAATTTAGAACATATTTGCTGTATTCAGTATCTCATTTGACTTTGTTTATAATTGTGGATTTCTTTCCTATGGTTAAGGATAGTATGTTATGTATTCTTATAGTATGTCAATATCCAATTTGTCTCCCACCATACTATAGTGGCTTATTTGCTTGATATTGTCAGGGTTGCATAACTGTTATTAATGGATTTCCTCTCTGGCCAACACTCACAGTACCTTTGTGATATTAACAATAGTGCAGTATTTCCAGAGAAATGGAAGCCAATTGCCCTGTACCTGCCACAACCAACTTAACAGAAGTGGTCAAATCAGCCAGAAACAAAGGATTATAGTTAGTCAGGCCCAAAGTGTATCACTGAAAAACAGAATAAGATATCTCCATACTAGCAACAAAGTCTTCCCACCATAAGTGCTCACAAATCTCTGCACAAAAGAAAAATTAAAGCTGATCTAGGGCACAGAAAGGAGAAGAACAGCAAAAGCCACACCCAAATTGTTCAACAGGATAACATAAAATTAAAAAACAAACCAAGGATGTGCGTGGCAGGATCACAGATACAGCTAAGTGGATCATGGAAGTAATAAAATGATCATAGAGCCTATAAGGCACTAATAAAAAGCTAGTTAAGCTAAACAAAACAATATAAAACATGAATGATCAGTCTAGCAAAGATTGAGAATTATACTGAGGCGGAACCAGCGAGACCAGACCAGGCCCCAGTATGGGTTCACACATAGGCCCAGGCAGGACTAGCAAAACTCTAAAGCAGCAGTGAGGAGCCAGAAGTTGGTAAGGTAGGTGAACCAGCACTGTATTCTGGCACACAAACACACAGAACAGAAGCGAGTGTGCAGGGCTGCCACTCTCCATCAAAGGGCTCTGAAGAACTCCAGCAAAACAAGAGCAGTCCCACCCGCCACATCCAGAAGATCAGCCCCATGCCCAGTGCAAATCCCACAGCAACCTTGGCTGAAATATACAGCGCATTTCTGGGATCTTATCTGGATACTACCACAGAACTGTGAAAACCAGAGGAATCTTACTACTTACATTTTTATTTGTCTGATTGGTTACCCTCTTTTTGTCTGGTTGAGTGTTTTGTTTTGCTTTGTTTTTGTGATTATTTTCATTTTGCCTTTGCTTTAGGGTTTTCTCTTTCTGCTTTTCTCACTGCTTAGGGTTCTTGCCTTTCTTTCTGTTTTCTTCTACTCATCTTCTTTCTCTCCTCAGCCACCTCTTTAGTAAATATTATCTCTTTCTGATTCACTTCAACACTCCTGCACTTTCTTTCTCTTTCATTCTTCTCTCCTGTGTCCTCCAGTTTCCCAGAAATGGGGTGATCATCCTTTGCCCTCCAGCCTTGCTTCTACTATATTTGACTTCACTCATCTCTCCATCTTATTGCCTCGCCCTCTTCAATCCCCACCCCTAACAAAGTAAAATCACTCCACTGAGGGGAAATCACTGTATATAAATTCCTGATATACATTGGACTTTGTTATATAACTATATAGAGTTTGCTCCTATGGTTAAAGGTCTCGGGTTAGTAGTTACCACAGTTTGTGAGTAGCTGAGCCACACTTGATGACACTGTTATTGCTATCTGCACTACTTTGATGAGAATGCCATACGGGTTACATAATGTGCTTTCCTCCCTTGTGTGATAACACTACGATTGTACGGGGTCATAATCATCACCATAATCCACTACCAAAGGACCTGGGTGTTAGGCCAAATAGCAACTTTTCATCCTTCACAAACTGGGAAGGCAGGTTCTTGGGATAGATGTAAAGAACCACCTATATCTAGAAGACACTCATGAAGAACAGACATCTCCCAGGGAAGCCCTAATACTAACAATAAACTATCTATCATAAGAAATCAGCAAGCATGAATACAAAAATAAAATAAAATAGAAAATGGTAAGACATAGAAGCAAAATGCAACCGCAGACCTCCAGCCCACCCAAGACAAACCCAGAGCACAATGAGATGGAGGAGATCAGAGGTCAACACTGAAACCTGACACTGAAACCTGAAATGACAGCAACAGAAGTGAAAGAATGAGTGGAAAAGGCTACAGAAAAAGATAACCTAACGGGCACAGAAAGAAATGACAATCAAAATGAAAAGCATCAGAGCTGACACCAATAAAAATTACACTGCAAGTACAGGTAGCAAAAGCAATCAAAAGGAGGGAAGATTATCATAATTAGAAGATAAGGGTGCTTTCAGAGATATTTGATTCAAAGATACCTTATAAGCAACAAGAAAACATGAAAAATGGATCCAACCGCTACTAGATGGTACAAAAACGACTAACTAAGATTAATTGGAAGAAGTGAAAATTCAGAAGATAGCAAAAATGTAATTTATAAAAACCTGTTTACAGGAATAGTAGCAGAAAATATATCAACTATGTGGAAAGGAATAAACAGACAGATAAGTGATGTATATAAAACCCCAAAAAGTCATGACCAAAGGAGAAGCTGACCACACTACAGTCAACAGAGGTCCAACACAGGGATAAAACCGTGAAAAGGTGTTAGAGTAAACCCATTAAAATGAAGGTAAGCCCATTAAAATTACAGCAGGCTTCTTGACACAAATCTTAAAGGTCAGGAGGGCTTGCAGTATTTCAAGGCCTAAAAGATAACAATTTCCAGCCAAGACTGCAAAATTTTCCTTAAAAACTGATAAAGAAATAGGGTATTTCCATAACAAAGAGTACCTTAAGAAATTCATGACCACCAACCTAGCAACGTAAAAAAAAATTCCGAAGACATCCCCCCAAAAGGCAACGAAGCCAAAAATGCCAATAAGCTAAATAGAACGACCATACCCGGCAAAATGAGCGGTTAGGCGGAAAGGAAAAACAGGGAAATCAGCAATGGGAAAACAACGCAATAACAGGAGTAAGTCAATAACCTTTCATTAGTAACTCTCAGTGTGAATGGTCTCAATCTACTCATCAAAAGACAGACGAAGAATGGATCAAGAAACAAAATGCAACAGTATGCTGCATACAAGAGCATGTCTAATTCAAAATGAAACTCACGTAAAAACAAAAGGGTGGAAAACAATATTCTATGCAATAGAAACCCAGAAAAAAGCAGGAGTAGTTATCCTAACTCCACACAAAGTGAATCCAGGACAAAACATCATCAGAAGGGAGAAAGAAGTTCACTACATACTGGGTAAGGGAACAATTCAACAGGTAGCAGTAACTGTTATAAACGTGTATGTCCTAAACACCAGCATGCCCAACTGCATAAAACAAACATTGCAGGACAGAAAACATAAAAAACGTAAACCCCAGTTCAGTTATAATGAGGGACCTCAGCACCCCACAAAAGAACTGAAATGGCCTCATGCATATTAACACATCACAGTGCAACGAAACTAGAAAGCAATGGCGAAAGAAAGCACACAAATTAAGCAAACACATGAAAATTAAACAACAGCCTTGTGAATAATCAATGGGTCATGGAAAAAAACCAAAGAAGAAAATAATTGCTAGAATCAAATGATAATGCTGCTGTGACATATAGGAACCTATAAACCACAATGAATGCCCACATCAACAAACCAGAGCAAACCCAAAGAATTAATCTAATGATGTACCTCAAGGTCCTAGAAAAACAAGAACCTGATGAAATCTTGATCATTGGCAACTGCCTTGAGATATTCACTAGAGAATTCAAAATAAATAAATAAAATCCCTAGATACATATGAACTACCAAAGCTGTGATATGATGTTTTCAGTTCTTCCAGGAAAATACCAAGAAGGGGAATAGCTGCATTAAATGAGACCTCCAGACCTAGTTTGCTGAGGAACCTCCAAACTGATTTCCACAGTGGTTTCACCAGTCTGCATTCCCACCAGCAGTAGAGAAGAGTTCCTATTTCTCCACAGCCTTGCCAGCATTTGTTATTGGTTGATTCCTTAATGACAGCCATTTGTACTGGGGTGAAATGCAATCTCAGTGTTGTTTTAATTTGCTTTTCTTGAATGATTAATGACATTGAACACTTTCTCATGTATTTGCCATTTATATTTCTTTATCTGAGAAGTGTGTATTCCATTTCTGGACTGGGTCTTTGAATTTTGGGGGACTGACGTTTTTTAATTCATTAAATTTTCTAGATAGAAGACCATTGTCCAAGGAACAGTCAGCTAAAATTTTTTCCCAGTTTGTCAGTTTTCTTTTCACTCTGCTGGTGATTTCTTTAGATGTGTAGTAACTTTTCAGTAGGATGAGATCTCAGTTATTGATTCTTTGAAGCATTTCCCGTGTAGTTTGGTTTTTGTTCATGAACTCTCTGCCTACCCCTATGTCTTTGAGGTTTTTACCTACTTTTTCTTCCAATAGATTTAGTGTTTCTCTTTTAATACTGAGATTTGTGATCCATTTTGACTTGAGTTTGGTACATGGTGATAGACTTGGGTCTATTTTCAGTCCTTGGCAGGTGGCAAACCAATTTTTCCAGCACCATTTATTGAAGAGGTTACCTTTCTTCCAGCAAGTTTGTTTGGCCCCTTTGTCAAGGATTAAGTGGCTGAATGTGTTTGTGGTTGTGGCTGTTTTTTCCAGTCTGTTCATTTATCCTCTGCTCGGTTTTTAGCCAGTACCATGTTGATTTCATTACAGAAGTTTGTAATATAATTTCAGGTCAGGAATTGTGATTCTACCTGACTTGTCTTTGTTGCCCAGGATTGCTTTTGCTCTTCTGGGTCTGTTCTGGTTCCAGATGAATTTCAGGAATGTTTTCTCTAGGTCTGTGAGGTATGCTAATAGTAGTGTAATGGGAATTGCACTGAATCTGTACAATTTTGGTAGAAAATGGCCATACTTCTAAAATTGATATAAACATTTAACACAATTCCATTCAAAGTACCAACAGTATTCCTCATAGAAATAGAGAAAAAAATCCTAAAATTTATATGAAACCAGAAAAGACCAAGAGTAGCAAAAACAATCCTGGTAGGCCGCGCAAACTGGAGCCGCTGTGATCGGCGGGATTTCTGAGCTGGGAAAAAGCTCGATCCAGGGAGATACATCTGAACGGCATTCCTGTCTGCACGATCCCAGGGTGAGTTGAGTGGGCGCTCTAACCGGTTTTTCCTGAGTCGGGAAGAAGCTCTGCCCAGCGAGTGACATCAAAGCAGCTTTAAGGACTGCGGGATCTCCCAGGTAGGAAGAGCTAGCTAGGCGCGCCGACCGGATTTGTGAGGGGGGAAGGAGCTCCACCCAGAAAGGAACACATGAGTGGCCTATCTGCAAGACCCATGGGGTGGCGGGCTGTTAATATGCCCCAGCCAGGTCTCGGGGTAGGGAGTAGAAGCGGAAATCTCAGCAGACAGCTTAAGGGACATTCTCCCAAAGAGAAGGAATCATTGGAGCAGCCTCTGCAGCAGACCTTTGCCTGCTGAACTGCCTGTGGAATTTATAGCTCCACATTTTGAATCTGATACCCAAAAATGGGAAAACAGAGGAACAAAACGCAGTCTCAAAATTCAACCCCACCCAGAACAAGTTTTGAAGATGAAGATACAGGGGAACCAGGAAGCCTCATAACTTCAAGATATGAAACGATTGCATCCGAAATTAAACAACTCCAAC
>PVLD010015193.1:32379-49611 GCA_004027595.1 Dinomys branickii | reverse complement strand
GGAACTTTGTAGGCAAGTGGACAAAACTGGAGTCCATACTCATAAGTGAAATAAATCAGCGATACATGTGCAGGCAACGTATTATATCACTGGTGTAAGAACCCGAGGGTGGGAATATAAACTAAAAGTCATGAAGGAAATCTGTTCAAAAACAGAGAACGGATGGGATGAAGGAAAGGAGAAAAGAAAAAGACAAAAAGATTTGGAAGGGATGTGGCTTCAAATGTACAAGTTTTATTTGTAGGATTTCAGATTCTAAGAAACAACTTAGTTCAGAAGATGTTTAAGTGCTATAGTACAGGGAATATTAGAATTATTTGTGACTAGCTTCTGTTGTCTTTACTAGTTCTTTTATAGTTGAGAGTCAGAAATAAGTGAAAAAGCCTAATATAGTGTGTGTGAGTGTGTGTGTGTGTGTGTGTGTGTGTGTGCACGGACATGTGCATGTGTGTTGTTCGAAAGGAGAAACAGAAATAGCATGAACACATTTAGTCATATACTGTATGATAAACACATATACTTGCAGTTTAATTTTCCTGGGTGAAGCTTTGTTTTTATTGGTACATCTTTAGATATACATAGTGATCACATTCATCGCAGGGGATCTGCACCCACACACGACATATCTTGCTGTTTTTTCCCCACTCTCCTTCCCTCCCTTCAAGCCTGCATCCTCTCCTTATTTACAAAAGCCTTGAGTGAAGTTTTAAAATATATTATCCCAAATTACTCTATTTTTCTCTTCTTTAGTTTTTTTTCTCACAGTTCTTTGTAATGTAATTGAAAATAAATTGTGAGACAACTTTTCCTTGCACCAAGAGAGAGGATTAACTGAACTGTCTGTTTTCCAATTTTACAGCTGGAAGGTGAATTACTTTATCTTATCTTTGGGGGGCTTCTCCTTTCTTCATAGTATATCCTTTGTACTCAGTCATATGCACCAATATTAAGTAGCACATCTTGAAATTTTTCTTATAAATTTACTTCTTGAAATTTTTCTTATAAATTTACTTCTGTGCAACTTCCACCCAGATAATGATAAGGAGCTGTACCGTTACCTAACTCTGCCCTTATGCCCCTTACCAGAGAATAATTCTCTCTGCAATGCAAGTACTAGTGAATCTTATATTACCCTAGTACTCACTTTTTTCTGTCTATGAACTGAAAGTAAATTGACTCAGAAATATGTATGCTTTGTATCTCATTTCTTTTTCTGAATACAAAGATGTTTTATAATTTCATGTACGTTCTTTCAAGTATCAGCATCTTACTGGGCTGTTATATTCTATTATGTGAATGAAGGGCACATTGTTTATTCCTTCTCATACTGACAGAGATACAAGCTCATACTAGCCTGGGGCTATCACAGATAAAGCAATTCTAAACATTCTCATGTATGTCTTTTAGTGGACCCGCCCATTTACTTCTCATGGGTCTATATGTAGTGGTGGAATTGCTACAGGCAAACCTACACTTAGCTTTAGTTGTCATTACTAAACTGTTTTTACAAACAGTTTCGATCGAATTTCCCTTTAGCTTCTTTTTAATTGCCCCGGTAAAAATTACCTTACTTTTCTCTTTCCCTTCTCGATTTGAGGATCCCTCTTCATATTCTAGTTACAAGTACTTTGTCATATATGTTTGTTGCGAACATGTTCTTTCATTATGTTTCTTGCCCGTGCTCTTCCTTGATGATGTCTTTGATGCACATGAAATTCTTGCTTTTGGTAGAGTCAAATTATCTATGTTCTTTTTATAGTTGGCTCTTTCTGTGATCTGCCCATTAAAACATTGCTTACTCCTAAATGATGAAAATGTCTTCCTGTTTCACCCCTGGATTGATATTTTAATTCTGTATTTATACCTGTGTCCCTATGGGGCTTGGGAACTGAGGGTTGAACCAGGGGTTCCCACAGTGAACTATGTAACATTCTCAGCCTTTTAAAAATTTTTATTTAATCGTTTATTTATTTTTGTGAGACATGTTCTTGCTAAATTACTTAGGCTGGACTCATACTTGCAAACCTTCTCTTTCAGCTTCCTTGATTGCTGGGATTACAGGCATTTGCCACCATTTGTGAATTGATTGTGATGTAGTTTAAGAGTTGGAGTTTATTTCTCCACACAGATAACCAATTCCTATATGCCTACCATTGTAAAGAGTGTCCCTTTCACCAACTGATTTGTATGGGTGATTGTGTCATAAACCATGCGACTGTAGGTCAGCTTCTATTCTCTGTTTTGTTCCTTTGCTCTGTTTTTGTATTTACTGTCAAACTCCTGCTACTTGTTATGTGTTCAAAATAGTCTTGGCTCTTTCAGCTCATTTTTATGTAAATTTGGGAATCAGCTTGACATTTCCCTCCCTATACCACAAAAAGATCTTCTGAGGTTTTGAATTGCATTAAGTCTGTTGATAAGTTTGTTGGACATTGATGTTTTAAGAATAGATCATGCTGTCCAGTCACGAATGGCATCTGTATTTATTTAGCTCCCTTTCTCTCGCTAATGTTTTCTATTTTGGAATAGAGATCGTCACATATTTTTATTTGATTTATTCCTAAATAGTTATTATTTTGATGCTATTCTAAATGATATATACTTTAATTTTTAATTGATGTCATATGAAGACCAATTGATTTTTGTGGCTTGACCTTGCTGATTTTCTTGCTAAATTTACTTAATCATTATAGTTTTTCTGCATTTTGTATGAACATGCTGTGTGAATAGAGATGGCATTATTTTTTCCTTTATAGTCCATGTGTATCTTCCCTCCTTCTTTACCTTTTTGAAATGGCAAAGTCCTCTTGTGTAAGGTTGAGTTGGTAACAGCAAACATTCTTTTCTTGCTCCCAGCATCAGTTCATATTGTCATCTTATGAATTTCCTATTCAAACAATATTTTGTATTTTGTAGAAGCACAACAATATACTTTGGACATTTCACATTTAGCTTAATTATGTGCTTTCCTCATGATTTCCCCCTAAAAAAGATAATTAAAACATATGTTCCATTGTTTAGAAAGCAAATACACATATTTCAATTTATCTTTGTATTTCACTTTCAATTCTAGAAAACATTTGTTAGGAATGCATAATTTACAACTTCATATGATGCTCTAATGTCTATCCATTTGTTTGGGGTTCATTATATATTGCTTTATCTCATAAGCTATTTTATGTGAATATTCTTCTTCTGCACACAGAGAACATAATAAATTCAAAGAAAGGATTTATCCTAAATTCCTTTGCATGTCTTTAAGGCAATTAGCATAATGCTTTCTTGCAATAAATTCAAGTGAATACCTCTAAAGAAAAAAGTCTATTATTATTTTTCAAATCATACTACATGCTAAAACTACCACTAGAATAACATTGCATTTAATTCTGCAATAAACATTGAAGATATATCAAAAATTAATTATTTAGAGAAGTCTGACTTAAAAACCTATCAACCAAACACTAATGTGCAACCAGGCATGTGAACGTATATAGCTTTCAGATAGATCAAAACACTTGAACCCCTTCAGAATCATCAAAACATAGGTCTACTGACCTCACTACTTTATGTAACCTAAATTCTTATTATGTCATCCCATGGGCTTATAACGTTTAACTTTAAAAATGAAATGTGAAGCAGTCCTCGTTGGTAGGCTTTTCTATAAATTGCTCACTATAGAGGAAACGAAGCAAACTTTGTTGTTGTCCTTCTTTCATTATTTTTTCTTCTCGTTTTTGCCTTTTTCTTCACCATGTGTTAACCTAGTTGCCAGGTTTCCCCAGTGAGCAACGGTAGCCAGATAGATATTGAGAATAGGAAAAGTTGAAAGTATTCTATTATTATGTTCTTGGGTTGGAAAATATTTTTTATAGGTGAAAGTTTACATATATTTTTGTTGTTATATCAGGTCTATTTCTACATTTTTAATTAGTGCACATTGGTTATGCAGATTAATAGCTTTGGGCAGATTTGTACACACACAGAACGCTCTTCATGCCTCATTCACTCTTCTCACTTTATCTTTCTCCATAATTTCACCTGTTTTCAGCAGTAGGGTTGGGTATTTCAGTGTGTATGGTGTGTTTGATTGTATTCATGTCCCCCATTACCTTACTCTATCTTCTTTTCCTCTTTTTTCCCTTCCTCTTGTCTAATAATAATATCCCTTCTACTTTCTTGTCATTTTGTTGGATTTCATAAGTTAGGGAGAACACGTGGTACCTATCTTCTTCACTCTGTTTCATTTTACTCAACATAATGATCTCTACATCTGTACACTGAACTGCAAATTTCAAAATTTTGTTCTTTTATATGACTGAATAATATTTCATTATAGACGTAAAGCGATGTAGATACAGATATAGATGTACAGATATATATATATATCTATAGCTATCTATCATCTACACACACACATACATTTTTTTTCTTCATGCATCTGCTGATGGGCACCTACACTGGTTCCATATCTTGGCTGTTGTACATTGTCCTGAAGTAAACACAAATGTGCAGGTATCTCTCTGAAATGCTGACTTTAATTCCTTCAGGTGTGTACCCAGGTAGTTCAGCTGGATGAAATGGTAGTTCTGTTTTTAGTTTCTTGAGGAACCCCAATATTGATTTTCATCATGGCTGTACTAATTTGCATTCCCATCAACAGTGTAGACAGGTTTCTTTTCCCTATATCCTTGTCAACATTTATTGTGTTTAAAATATTGATGATAGTCATTTTTTATTGGAGAATGATGAAATCTTCATGTAACTGTTTTATGTTTTTGTTTTTGTGGGTGTTTTTTGGGGATAGGGAATCAAACTCAGGACCTTGTGTTAGCTAGGCAGGCACAATACCACTGAGCTATATCCCCAGCCATAAAGTTTTTATTTGTATTTCTCTAGTGGGTAAATGTTAAACATTTTTTTGGTATACTTATTAGCCATTTGTGTTTCTTCCTTTGACAAGTGCCATTTCTTGGGTCCGCTCATTGATTGGGCTATTTGATTTTTTAGTGCAAGATTTTGAAGTTCTTATTATAGTCTAAATATTAATCCTCTGTTGGAAGAGTAACTGGCAAAAATTTGTCCCCGTTCTTTAGGTTGTCTTTTCGCTCTGTTTGTGGTTTCCTTTGCTCTATATACACATTTTTCCTTTGTTGATTATTACTATTATTTCTGGTGCTATTGGAACCCTCTTTCAGAAGCCTTTGCCTGTGTCTTCAATTGTTTCTCCTGTGTTTTTGATCAAATTTTCTTTATTCTGAGATACAAGAATGGTTCAACATATGCAAACCAATAAACATGACATACAACACAAATAAAATTGAGTGTGAAAGTCACAAAAACATCTCAACTGAAGCAGAAAATGTCTCCGAAAAAATTCAACATCGCTTTCATGATAAAATCCCCGAGGAAAGTAAGTATTGAGAGTTCATCGCTCAATATAGTGAAAGCCATATGCAACAAAGCCACATCCAATGACTAAGGAAAGAGTGAAAGCATTTCTTCTGAAGTTAAAAATGAGGCACGAATGATCCTTGTCACCATATCTATTTGATATAGTTCTTGAAAATTTAGCTAGAGAAATTAGGCAAGAGAAAGCAACAAAAATTATAAAATAAGAAAGGATAAGGTCAAATTATCTTTGTGTATAGGTGATGTGATCCTATACTTAGAAGAGTCTAAAGAGTCCACCAAAAGACTTTTCAGTAAGTTCAGCAAAGTAGCAAAAAATAAAATCAATATTAAAATAAATGGTTTTTCTATACCTGTTATAGACTGAGAAAAATCAGGGAAACAATTTCATTCACAATATTAAAAATTCCTGACACATCAATCTAACCAGTAAGGTGAAATACTTCTACAAGAAAAATTACAGAATACCAAACAAATTGAAGAATGTGATAGAAAGATCTTCACATCAATTGGTACAATTAATATTGTTAAAATGGCAATATCACCAAAAGTGATGTACAGATTCAATACAGCCCTCATCAAAATACTAATGCTATTCTTCACAGAATGAGAAAAACAATTCTAAAATTCTCATGGAAACACAAAATACCTACAATAGCCAAAGCAACTCTAAGCAACAAGAAGACTGGAGGCACCACAATACATTAATTCCAATTATATTGCAAAACCATAGCAACAAAAACAGCATGGTTCTGGGATAAAAGTAGACATGTAGGCAAATGGAACAGAAGAGAAGCCAGAAACAAACCCACACAACTACAGCCATGTGATTCTGGACAAAAATTCCAAACTATATGTTGGAATAAAGACAGCCTGTTTAACAAATGGTGCTGGGTAAACTGGATATCCACTTGCACACAGTTGAAGCTAGATCCCTAGCTCTCATGCTGTACCAAAAATCAATTCAAAATAGACCAAAGACCGGCAGGCTTTGAAATTATTTTATTAGGTTTTAAATAGTATCTTTATAGAGATTTAATTTGCACATATTGAAGGATATTTATACGTATGATTGTTATTTGCGGGCTTTAAATCTTCTATTATTTTTCCTTTTCTTGAGACAGGGACTTGCTATGCAGTTCAGGCTGGCCTTGAGCTCACATTGTAGCCCAGGCTGCTCTCGAACTCATGATGATCCTTCTGCCTCAGCCTCTAGAGTGCTGGGATTACAGGTGTGCACACCCACACCTGGCAAAATCTTCTATTCAAAAAGTAATGTGGTCCTTAGACATTTCAAAGGAGGAGATTAAAGAAGAGGAGTTTTTTTCAAACATGAGTCATTGCTTAAGTTATAAAGTGCCTTCCTTGAATCTTGCAATCCTTTATCTAGTTCATTCAAAAATATATGTTATCAACATGCCTAGTACACAGTACTGGTCTCAGCCACTTCTCAGTCATATCAACAGTGCCTTTATTTCTTCCTCTGCCAAGCTAAAAATCATATATATATGTATATGTATATATATATATATATATATATACACATACACACACATACATATATACACACACAGATATGCACATACACATATACTTATACACACATATATGTATCACATGCATATTATGTATGAATATGTCTATATATGATTTGAATTGAATTTTAACAGATATATATTCTGGTTTCTGATAATTGAGGACTTCTGAAATACAAGTGGCTGTATTTATTTAACAAGAAACATATGTGCATATGTATCTGTAACATTGAAACTGTAACATGTAAGGTAAATCTAGAATCAGAGATCTCTATTAGATGTTATAAAATATTTCCAAATTAAATACATGTGATTTATTCTAAATACTAATGCAGTTTAGTAAAAGCAAGGGATAGGAAATCTTCAGAGTAAATAGAACAATGTTAGTTTACCTGAAAAATTTTACTGAGATACTATTTTACTATAATTTCATTTGATATGACATATACAAACATCTGGTCCTGTATAATTGTAACTCTACACCATATAGGAACACATACGTGTTTTCACTGAACACAGTATAATAATTTCACATTTGAAATGAATGGCTCTACAATATCTCAGTGTTTAAGCATTTTATTTTTATTCCCTTATCCATTGGACCACACAGTTTATGGTAAATGTTATCACCACTCTAACTGAGCAGTAAAGAGACATAACACAATCACAGCTTAGTGTGCGTGGAAGCATAGCTTTCTGAATTTGGCTCAGTGTAACCTTCTACATTACCTTGTTACGTTTGTACTCTACCCTCTATTCCACTGGAGATAGATGTACATGCGTATGATTATGCACATATTTTCAACGTTGGAAAATCATTTATAACCATGTATATCAAGAAATTTTGATGTTTAACTTGGTCACATCTAAGGGAATTGTGAGAATGCTCATTTGGAACGTTTGAACTGATTTCGGTTATAAAACTGAATTTCACACATGCTCCCTGATCTTTCCCTTTGAATTCCTTTAGAACCATGTTGCTCTCTCTTGATCACATAAAGAAATGGCTAAAGGAAAAGAGTGGCAGGATGTTTTGGAACATATACTTTCTCAGCTTTTCTTTAAAATAGAGAAAGCACAAAATCCACGACATTGGGATAAAACTTGATTTATAGTGCAGCACTGAAAAACTCCAGAATTTGCAGGAGAGGAAGTGAGCAAATTCAGTAACAGCTGCAAGTGGATATGACGGACGCTGCCTTTGCTGGCAGTTCATCCGTTCTGCGCGCAGCTGCGGGGCAGAGCTTCCCCAGCTTTTCTGCAGAAACTAGTCTTGGCATTTTGATTGCTGGGATGAACCCATTGGTGACCATCTGCTTGGCTTGCAGACCAGGAGCCTCTCTAGTCCTTCCAGATTGTTAGGAGAAAGGGTGAGGTGAAGGAAGTTCTGATTTAACCCAGGGAGAGGACGCCTGGTAGTGAGATTCCAAAGACACCTGCATAGAATGCTTTTAAGTGAAGAAGCAAGCAGTCATATTTCTCTGGAAGAAAGAAAATCCTTCAAGCAGGATTCTTAGGCTCCATTTCATTATGGGAAAGTCACAGAAAAAGTGTAGCTTCTGGTTAATATTAAACTTTCCCTAGAACAATATGAGCAATGTGGGGGTGAAAGGACAGGCACCACTGATGTGACATGAACCTGTTACCTACTTCCACTGGAATTATTGCTAGGTAAATTTAGTTCCCAAGCCACAGAAGTAACCACTAGAAGGAAGGAGAACAAGGTGCTTAGCATTGTATACCCAAGGGGTTGCACAGGGTGTCACCTATTTTATATCTTTCCGGTCATTTGTATGTATGAAGTCCTGCTTCACCAAGTCATTTCCAAGCATGTTCCCTAGCAGTTTCTGCTGCACTCTGTGCTTCTGGTTAGTAATTTCATTATCACTGAAACTTACTTCTAGGGTATGAACTTCCTGAATAGAAAAAGAGAAAGCTATAGCCTCATACCTTTTCCCTGGCAAAATGACAAGAGCTTCACTACTGTAGTGAAGGAATGGAAAATTCCAAAGGGAACCTTTGACTTCAAGAAAGCAGATGAAAATGAACCCATGACCTGAAGCTACACAATTCCAAATTCTGAGTGGTGGGCAAGGAGGAAACCGTGTATCCCGCAGAGACGGAGGAAAGGACAAAGGAAACAAGCCTTAAATATTTTCTGCTCTAATATGCTGTGGCATGGAGTTATTAGGAGTGGAACTGATATACATTATGCATTGTATATTTTGGAAGATGGTCGAGGGAATAGCCTTGAAAGCCAGTGGAGATTTATTAAATTACAATTACTTCAAGCTTGATTTTCCATCTTTACCAAGCATCATAGTTAGTTAGCATTTCTAAAATTCCTAGGGGATTCGAAAGGATGGGGTCAACATTTCAAAATCAAGAAATCAAAAAAAAAAGTAGAAATCTGAATGAAGAGCCAGTCATAAAAAGCGTAAGAAATCAAATCTTTCCTAATATGCGTATTTCTCCAGCAAAACAGTATTCCAGCATCTCACTGAAACTGAATGAAAATAATCCAAAAAGTGAAAATAAGTTAAATAATGAATTCATTAATTAAGGTCATGTAGTTCTCAGTGTGTTTAGAAATTATTTGAGAGTTGTTTGGTATTTCTTGTTTAAAAAGCTGAGATGTGTGCATCTACAGCTGCATAGTCAGCCCTCTGTGTTTGTGGGACCTGTATCCATAGTTTCAATCAACTATAGTTTGAAAATGTTCAGAAAAAAATCAGAATTGTGTCTGAACATGTGTGGACTAGTTCTTCAACCCTATCGTATGACCATTGTTTTCACAGTAGTGACATTTTATGTATAATTAGACATGAAGTAAGAGATATAGGAAGATGGACATCAATTATGTGCACATTCCTACACTGTTTTATTTAAGGGACTGAAACACCCATGGATTTCGGTATCCATGGTAGAGTCCTGGAACCCATCCAGTTCCCCTTGGATACTGAAGTAGGACTGCATAGAGCTATACCAACATATAAAATTTCCTTAAGGAAGAGCACACAATTGTGGTTACTTCCAGGGGGTGGGAATAGGGTGTTGGAGAAGATAAGAAGTGTGTTACTTTTCATTATATATTTTTCTGCTGAGTTTGAGAGAATGTTTTAGGTTTTAAATGTTAAAATTCTGAAATATATAAAGATTAAAACATAGCAAATCAACATTTCTGTTTCTCAGAAGGAATCTCACAATTTTGCATGAGCATGTTCCCTTTCATTTTCTCTTAGAAAATTTACTGTTTTGCTAAAAGTAATGTATACAGTACATTGAACTTGTGAAACAAACCCCTCAGATCAGTTTACTTAGAGAGATTCGCAATTGATATCACTTATTGAGGATTCTATGACATGAACATTTCTGGGTAAAATGATGGAAAGATGGAGAGAACTATGGATGGATGAACAAATGTACAAGAGATAGAGATAGATGTAGTATTAGTTCTAGACGTTGGGTCTAGTTTTATACACTAAAATCATGGTAAAATTGATGTTCTACCTTTGCAGACTGAAATTTAAGTTTTACTTTTAGAGAGAAGTGCTCACTTCAAACAATTGATTTTTCACTTTAAGATGCATCTTTTCCTAAAAGATGCAAACTTAAACTCATCCTATAGTGTTTATTTATCTTATATTATTGATACTACAGTAGAGTAGCAAAGAAACCCCAGATTACAGTGTTCAGCAAAGGGTTTTTCCTCTTTTGCACAAAATTTCACTTGTTCTTTGTCTGCACTTTTATGAAACATTGAACTTCAATCATGGTTTTTAATGAGACATTTATAGTGTGTCCAGCTTTTTCATTGCAAATTTTATGTTCCTAATTTATTAATTTTCTCTAAAATTCTAAAGAACATGGCTCTCATGGTAGGAAATGGAAATTGTACAGCACCCTGTATTCTGTCTGTGTTGTCTGGCTCAACCACCCACGGATGTTTCCCTTCTTCCAGTGAGCAGGTGCACAGAACAAGGCCTGTGCATCTCAGAATTCATGTGTTTTTCTGAGGCAGGTCATTTAGAGTTCCATTGAAAAATTTGTAAGAACTTTTCAAATTCTTAATTGTAAGAAGGATCGTAAACTAATGTTAAAGTGTTAGGGCAGGAATTTTTAAAGCACTGTGAGTAAGGGGATCAATGCAGCCATTTCATGTTGGATTTTGAATTCAGTTTCCTCATCTGTAGGAGACATTTGCTTACATATTTTGTAAGACCACGTCAAGGTTTTGCCTTTTATTTTCAATTTGGAATTCACATTCAATTCATTTTTATAAGTGTACTGTACACTGAATGAATGTTAAATGGCTAGCTAAAATTAACCTTGGGTTAATAGCTACTGTTTTACATTTTTATTAGAAAACATTTGCAGTACATAATGATACATGTATTGTGGTGAGTTGTCATATAGATTTAGGACTATTTTTTAAAAAAAAAAAAAACCTTTTAATCATTAACTGTTCCCCTCAACAAACTATCAGACAACATCAGTACAGTTCATTCCTCAAAATGGCATTCGTGTACAAAGATAATTATTCCAGCAAAATTTTTGCTAAATTTTCCCTTTCATTGACAAAATACTTCTTTAAAGTCTGCTCTTTTTACATTTGATTAAAGAAAACAAAATATCCTTGCGTGTGTCATTTTGCTCTAACACATTTTCTCTGTATTTTTCACACCTTTTGTTATATATGGATCAAAGATGATTTAAACGGTGTGCATAATTTTCAACATTTTTCGTGTTAGTGAAATTTTCAATCAGAAAGTTAACATTTTGCCACTATTAATTTGTTCTTACATATGTGAAGAGTTTTTAAGCAGGAGTTTTGAAAGTCTCATGAACTAACAGGTATAAAATATTTAGTAATTGGATATAATTATATTAGTATCTATTCAATTACTAATTTTAGTAATTACATATAATTATCTAGGAAAATTATATTTAAAATTATGAAAGCTAATTCATTGAAAAAATTCCACATTTTTAAGGCTAATATATAGTCTAGTATTCAGCCTTATATTATTTGAAAATTTAGTGAGAGTTAATTGCCTCTAAATGTTTTACTTTTTCTATTATCTGAATAAAACACTTTAATTTTAACTATTAATCTATGTTTCTACTTATTTCTCTTAAAAGATCTTAATAACTTTACATTAGTTTAATAATTTGACCATCAATTATTGTAGCATTTTACTTCTTAAACAACATACACCTATACTTTAACTCTGATATATTTCATAATAATGCACATGAGATCATAGCTAATTGAACGTGTTCATAATGTATGTGAACATACTTTCAGATAGTCACAGTAAACTGTTTTGAGTCATGTTTATTTCAGAGATAAAATGCTGTAGATTTCATACAATGATGATCTATAAATCATATGATAACTGTTCAAGTCTGAGAGTGTTGGAAATGACATCTGTGTTGGGATTTGACTAATATGCTATCTACAGGCTAAAAACGAGTTTAGAGATACAGTGGATTTTGATCAGGTACAGATGCTGAAAAAAGGCAGATATGATGGTAGATGTATGTAACCCTAGCTACTCAAGAGGCTAAGGCAAGGGGATAACAAATTGAGGTTCAGCTTTGGCAATTTAGGGAGACCCTGCCTCAAAATAGAAATGTGTGAGGATGTAGCTCAGTGGTAGGGTTACCCTGGCTTAAATCCCCAATTCTTTTATTAAAAATGTCAGTCTGATGCTAAAGTATGAATTAGCTTATTTTTTGTTGTTTTGTTTTTAGCAACTTCACTTTTAAACTCTAACCCCTTTGCTCAGACTCTTCCACATAGCATGTGAAATATTCACTCATAAGTGAAGATAATTTTTAAAAAACTCACTGAAGAATACTCCGTAGCTAGAGAGAGAATAACATCTGTGTTAGTCAACTTTCCTGTCGCTAAGACAAAATATACATAAAGGAGGAGAGCTTTGCGTTTGCTCGCAGTTCCTGTCGGTTCAGTCCATGGTCAGAGGTAGACACGGCATGGTAAAGGAAAGCCATGTACTGCATAGTGACCAGGGAGCAAAGAGAGCAGGGAGCAGCTGTGGATGGAAGCATACCCCCGTCGTGCCCCCGGGGTCCTACTCTTCTGACAGACATGAGATATTTAGGGGATATTTTAGGTCTAACGCACAGGTCTCTCTGGGACCCGTTCTGGAGACAATAAAATGTAGGTCTTCTTTGTAGATGATAATTTCCTTCTTTACCACTGGTTGATTCCTTCCACGAAATCTACATAAACTCCCCCATGTACCTCTGTCATACTTTAGCACTGTTTAAGGTTAGAGCTGGGGGTGGGAGATGAAGCAAACAAAAAGCTGTAAGTATCTCTCATCTCTCCTCTTAAAGAACATGATTCCAGCCAGTAAGTTACTTTTTAATAAACCACTAAGCCCCAAAGCAAAACTAACTAACCAGTATGGATATTAGCAAAGTTCAACTATGGATATTTCCCTGCATCAACCCCCATCAAAAGACCAGTTATTCCGTGTGCCTGCAGTGTGCCCCTCTAGCAACACCACAGGTTACTTAAGGTGAATGTAAGAGCTGTTTTCTGGTCCTTAGGCTGTTCTCTGATTGCCAGCAGCCATTACAATGGTGAGATGGTGCTGTGGTCAGGTTGAGCCTGTGAGGACAGTGCCAGCCCCTGGTGCCAGCGTAGTCTTGTGAGCTTCCCACTCCCACAGCTGCCGTCCAGTCACCCACCACTGTTGCTGAGGGCAGCACCCCCTGGCTCAAGGCCAGCCAGGACTTTGAGTCCATCTTTGTATGCAAAGTTGGGCACATGAGCTTTCCCAGTTCTTTAATTTTTTGACCATGTAACTAAACGCTCTCCTGGGATGATAAGAGGAGTGCACCACAGGACTGTTATTTAGGCCCTCAGATCACCACTCTTGAGAACCTTTCTCTGCCCCCAGAAGCTCTACCCCACGTATTATAGATTTCCGCTTTCCTGCTCTGTTCAGGTACACATTGTAGAGTGGCACAGTAACCCCAGCATTCATTTTGTGGGGTTTGCACTCACAGTGCGGTAGCAGATAAGTGAACCAATGAGGTTTGCGTTTACCCTGCAAACACTCCTGGAAGCAGAAACGAGCAGACAAGTGACAAGAACCTGTACCGTGGTGATGATTTCTGCGTCTGTTGGTTCCTTATTTCATTTTATTTTGCATTCTAATGGAGTTCGAATAGGGAAATGTTCAGAAAGTTTTTACATTTACCATTAGTTATAACTGTATAGTTTTATACTTTTAGAAATATGATCCCAAGGTTTACAATTCTGATTCAGTGTGAACTTTGAAAGGGGAACTGAAATTTTGGAACTCACACTGCTGTTACTGAGGCTAAAGGCTGTGAATGGGATTAGTGCTCTGAGCACTCAGGGCTATAGAGAGAATTTGTATCTTGCCATGGGCTGCTGAAAAGGAAACTAGCCCCGCCTGTTGTTCAGATTCATTTCGCTTATGTGGGAGAGGAATACTACTGTCCTTGGAAGTATCTCTCCCAGTAGGTGTTTCTCATGTTCTAGGCAGCATCAAGAAATTATCTGGGTCCTCTGAGAGAAGTTTAAGGAAAAATTACATTTAGAAATGTATCATGAGGGGCAAGGCGCAAGGTCCTGAGTTCGATTCCTGGTACCAAAAAAAAAAAAAAAGGAATTGTGTCAGGAGAATGAAGAGTGACCCAGGAAGTAGTTGGGAATGTATGGTTGTATTCACAAAGCATCTCCAAGTTATGAGATGTTTGCTTTGCTTCATGTTATAATTGCTGCTATGAAAACTAAAAGTGAACAGTTTATTGTTTCATTAATTTTTCATTTGTGTTCTAAAGCTCCACTTACTAGCTGTTATCTCATTTGAGTCTCAATATTCTTAATTGTAGAATCATATTAATAATAATTGATAGACTTATTGTGGGTAAAACAAATACCATATAAATCATATACATAAAACATCTAATCTATTTATTGACATACTAGTATTCATTCAATGGATGGTTTAGACTTCTCTTTTGTATATCTTTTAGCCTGTGGCTGTTATCCTAACCGTCTTCTCAAATAACCCAATTTAAATTATTAGACACTGTTGAATTTCATGAAGTCAGTAGAGAAGGAGGCAATGGAAAATGTACTGCGTATGTTTACTTAAGTGCTCAGATGCTTTAGCAAACAACAATTAGAGAATTAGAGAAATGCAAACAGAGGTATTGTTTTATGTTTTGCTTTTAAGCATTTTTAAATTATTTTTGCAGAATTGGGGATAAAATTGGACAAGGAGATCATAGGCATATGATTCATTCAGGGGGTTGTGCAGATATCAAACATTTTAGAAATTGATTGAATTTGACAAAAATTATTAAGCACTTCTCTGGCTCAAGCACTGATTTGTATCTCCACTCCTTAACACTGTGAACAGCCAGGCTCTTTCTGCACTTTATTTTATTCCAGTGCACAGTACCAAAGTCAGGGCCAGAGTTCAGAACTGAGTAACAGACGGTTTGTGGAGAACAATATTTTTTTCAAAAACCTACAGTTCTCATGATATCAGTAAGTTACAAGAATTATCTTGAAGCATTTGGAAATGATGTTATAATTTCCACATCCTTAGTTTATTACTTCAACATTTATTTACCAATATATGTTTTATTTTTATTTATTTTTTCATTTTAAAGAGAATAGTAAAAACAGAACAATAGTGAACTACCAACATCACAGACATAAACAAAACAAAGCAAGGACATTAAAAATTATACAGGGTTTCAAAATAAAATGATAGAAATTAACAGGGGTTGTTATATTACATACTATTATCTTCAATGAATTTCTCAGATTACCAGATGTAAGAATGGCAGATTGATCAAGCTATTAAAGAGAATAAAAAATACTTTGAAAAACATTAGGGACCATACAGAGTTTCATTAGACAAAATAGTAGGAATTCACCAGTGGCTGTTATATTGCGTATTGTTGTCTTCACATCAGTTGCTCAGATTACCAGATGTAAGCGTGCATAAATGATCAAAATATTAAAAAAATGAGGCATTAACTGTTCCTTTCAATAAACCACCAGACATTAGCAGTACAATTATCATATACATATATATATATTTTTTTCTCTCCTTGTTTCTTTCATGTGTTTTAACTGAATCCTCCTAAATAGCTATTCATGTTGAAGGTTAATTATTTAATGGGCTCCAAGCCTATTACTGTGTTTTAACAGGTAAATGTTGCCAGCTTAAAAATTCAGGAAAGCCTACCATGTGGATGCCTGTGCAAATTCAAGGGAAGACTAGCCACACGCCCAATGCCTACTGGTTATTTTGTTGCTGCCTACTAAATTTTAAAATTTAGCTTAAGTGCCATGAGGTTTGCTGAAAAGTAGATGATTTTACCACTTAAAGTGTTCCTAAGTCTTCAGCTGAGCCGGACTTCATATAGAAAATAATCGGAGGATAAACGCTTTATTCTGGAGGTGTTCTCTTCGTCTTCCTCTTCTCCTTCCACCTCTTTCTCCTTTCCCCTTTTCTTCCCCCTCTTCTTCTTCCTCCTCCTCCTTCACCCTTCTTTCCTCTAGAGAGAGTCCCATACCTTCCCTCTCTCTCTCTCTTTTTGATACTGGCAATTGAACCCAGAGCATTTGCACCAAAATATATTCCCATCCCCCTTTTAAATTTTCAGAAAGGGTCTCACCAAATGACTTAGTTGCCCTGAGTGGACTTGAGCTTGCAATTCTCCTGCCTCGGTCTCCCAGAATGCTGAGAGTGCCGGTGTGCATCACCACACCAGGCTTCTTGCATTAGTTTTGAAACTGCACAAATGATCTTGTTGCAAAATTTCTAATGTCTAACAATGTGCACAACCACAAATTAACTTCTCAGTGCTAAGACGTTGTTTTATAAAATAGATAACACAGCTATTTAGAATCTAGTTGTCTAGTTTGTAATCATTTTTGTAGAAAAAGAGTGAATAAAAGCTTTTCATGACTGAAGATGAGAAGTGAAGGTGAAAAGACGTGGACAGTTTGTCTCTCTTTAGTCTGTTTCTCCATAAAGACAACTACAAGCAACATCAATGCTTCTTTTTTTTTTTTAATTTTATTTTAAAGACAAAAGAATGGAGACATATGAACCAGAAAAGCCATAAACAATACAGAAAATACAAAGTTATACAGAATATAGTAGGGAATTAGAACTGGATGTTGTATTACATAGTTATCTTCACATTAGTTAACACAAAAACATTAAAGGAAATACCAAATTATAGATAAGATAGT
>PVLD010015193.1:0-32279 GCA_004027595.1 Dinomys branickii | reverse complement strand
CACTGAGGAAATACAGAATTATAGAGAACATAGAAGGGAATTAGCTCTGGATGCTGTCCTACATAATGTCACCTTCATCTTTGTTACTCAGTTACACAGATGATGGCCCTTTTGATCAGTTCGTTTTTTCTCCTCCCTCATCCCCGTTGCCCTACCACTCAATCAGTTATCTTCCCTGTGATAATAACTTACCACCGTTCTGATGGGCCCTACTCCAAGGTCATCAAGGAAGGCCCACTTTGGGGTAAGATAAATAGACTGAACCTTGCGTCTTTCGCTCGGTACAACTCAGCAAGCTTGGGCATAAATTGATGCATTCGGTTTTAAAGACCTTTACAAAGTAAAGAATTGCAGATGAATTGAGAGAAGCCAGAACTGAAAATAAAGCAAAACTAAATTTGAACTGATCGTATTTTTCCTCTGGAGATACCTTGTCTTGAACTGGGGAAAGTCAAGCTGACTTCAGTGTGGATAGAAAGAGGCTACAAGGAAGTCTTCCAGCTCGTTTCAAAGAGTGGAATAAAGCTAAAGCTTTCTGGCTTTAGAATTGAAAGGAGGAGCTGCAGATAACTACAATATATAGTGGAAATTACAGCAAAGAGACCTAGGAAACAAAAAAGCTTAGTTTCTTTTCTTTTTTCCTTTTAATGAATGTCTGTGTATTCTCACGTCTCATGTAAGCATTCTGAAGACTTCGAGAAATAAATTTTGATGTATCAATATTCAGGTTCCAGACTCATTATTGGGTGACACATCACACAGGGAGTATAGATCCCAACAGTGCTAAAAAAGTCTGACAAGGGAAATGATGTTAAAACAGAAGAAAAAAACAGAACAAACGGACTACATTGGTAAAACTTAGAAATTTGGTCATAACTTTTGGACTAGACCAACCTGGATCAATTGCTCTTTTTTTTAAAGTCAACATTCTTCATAAAACTAAAATAGGACTTAATAGCTCATCATAGAATATTAAAATGCCTAAGAGACAATGCCAAGTTACTGAGCCTGTGAAGAACTAGGAAATTTTCACATTGTGTAGGAAAACACAACATGCAGAGATGATCAACTTTGAAATTATGTGATTGACATCAAATAAGCTATTATAAAAATGTTCCAACAAGTAAGGGCAAATCTCTTGAAATGAAACAAAGAAAGATTCAACAAAAAAATAAATGTATGTGTGTATTTTCTAGTAATGTCAGAACTGAAAAGTGCAATAAGTGATTTTAAAAAAAGTGGTGGAAGACTCCATAGATTCAAAATGGCAGTGAAGAGTCCCTGAATTGAAAGATAGATCGATAGAGGTTATTATTTATGAGCAACACAAAACTCAATCTGATTTTTAAAAATAAAATTAGCTCTAGAAACCTGTAGAATAATACAAAAATATTTACTATTCATGACTTTGAAAATGCAGGACAGTGGAATACTGCAGTGTGTGTGCACGTGTGTGTGTCATACTCACATGAACATCCTTCTGTTTGAAGAAATAATCGTGGAAAACTTCCCACATTTGCCAAATCACAGTAGCCTAGAGATTCAAGGATCTCAGAAACTCCAGACGCAAAACAGTCTTTGCTCAGAAATATCATAATCAAATTGCTAAAAACCTAAAAGAAAAGTTTTCAACAGATTGAGGAAAATGATGCATTACTTGTAAAGAAGTTATGTTTTAAATGACTACAGGTTTCTTGTTGGATGCCACAAGGGTCAAAATGAAGGGGAACTACTGTTCTAAAGTGCTGGAAAATAAGAGCTGTTAAGGGAAATCATCATATCTGACAAAAATCTCCTTCAGGAATTAAGGCAAAATCATGATTTTTCTCACATTAAAGACAAAATAAAACAACCCTGAGACATCTTCTAAAGAAATTCCTGGAGAAATTATTCTTACATAGGAAACTATGGAAGAAAAGCAGAAAAAAAATATAATAAGTATTACTTCTTTCAATTATTTGAAACACATGACCATCAAAAGCAAAAATTCTGTCTTATACATGAGATACATAGAAGTACTTTGGTTGTTAACTATAATATAAACTAAGAATAGAAAAGGGACCTACAGCGTGGTAGATATAGCTTCTACATTCCACTTGAAGGGAAAATATTGATTTTAAACATAGTATTAAGCATGTATATTTGAATCCTTGGAACAACTACCATATATATCTTACATACACAAAAAGAGATGTAGTAGAAAGTCCAGTAGGTGGTTTGAATGGAATACTAAAAGAACATCCAATAATATAAAATGTCAGAAAGTTAAGATGGGAAGAAAAAATAGAAAACACGTAATGAAATGACAGACAAATCCAAACATTATAATGAACTGTATTAAATATAAATGGTCTAAATCACCAATTTAGAGGATGTCAATCATTACAGAGAATAAAGAGAAATATATGGTACAAAGCAAAGATATGCTGTGTACACGAAACCCATTTTGAAATGATGTATGTATGTTAAAAAGATGGGGAGGGTAAATCACACAAACATTAAATGAAAGAAAGCCTGGTCATTACTTTGGCAATACTAATACTGACGTATGCAAGGTAAACAGTAAAGAAAAGTACCAGGGACAGAAAGGAAATTAAATCATGATAAAAAGAACATTAGATCGAAATGTATAACTATCTTAAGTAGTTCTGTGGCAAGAAACAAAGTAAAAATTGACAAAACTAAAGTATAAATATAGTATATTCAAAATTACAGTTGGAGAATTCAGCAGTATTATCTGGAAAATTGAAAGAATCAGTAAAGAGAAAGTTTTCTAGGGTATAGAGCTGAAGAAAAATATCAACTAATTGTAACTAATAATAATTGGTACTTTTAGAGCATGCTATGCCAAAACAGTAAAATGTATGTCTTCTTTCCAGTTGTTAAACATGTAGTAATCTCATTCTGAATAATAAAATGTTTTAATGGGTTTTGTAAAATTGAAGTGACACAACAAATAGGGATATTTTTGTTAATAATATGTCAGTTTTTAAAGCAAAGACAAATATGTGCCAGAGAAAAATTTCCAGTTTGAAATTCAACAATATGCTTTTAAATATTCTGTGGACAAAGACGCTTGCAAGAAAATAATAAATTAGCTTGAATTGAGCAAAAATGAAAATGGAACATAGCACATGTATAAGACCCCTGCAAATTAATAGTTGAGGGGAAACATCATGTTTATGCAGTAAGGCAATAACTTCTCAAATCAATAATAATCTCCATTAAAAACTGAAAGGGCAAAAACTAAAGAATTTAAAGAGCAAAAAACCCAAATCTCAAAGTAATAAGAAAAAAAGAAATAGTAAAAATTAATAAAATTGTTAGAAAAGCAGTAGAGAAAATTAATGAAACCAGAAACTAATTCTTGGAAGACACCAATGAAATTGGTAAACCTTTAGCAAAACTAACATGATGAATCTCTACTCCTGACAGTCTCATGCGCTTGGCTTTTCATCATTTAAAGCTCCATGTCAATATACATGGATTACACTAGTGCTGGATGCTTGGTATTACCAAAATCCTGGAGCTGTTACCTTGTAGGGGTTATTGGTTGCAACTTAAAAGGTATTCACCCAAAAGGCACATTCCATGTTCCTGACTTTAAAAAGACTCATATTTTCATCTGTGAGGTTTTAATATTTTTATACACAAAGATGAATTCATCCTGCTGACACATTGAACAAGTTGCTATTATCACCATAATCCTATGAAAAGATGCCAGCAGCTGGGAATATGTACCCAAGAACATACATGGTTGGAGATTCTAAACCCTCACATGAATGGTAAATGGGTGTTTCCATCTTAACAAAAGATATAAGAAAAAGCAAATATTGTCCATTTGTACTATGAGATTAAGTTGTGCTATATGGATGAGAATCCTACCAAGAAAATGTGATCTTTTTTTCTGGATGGGATCACTGAGGTTGGTCACGGGGACATTCTCCAGATCGCTTTAAAAGAATAGATTTTTTTTTTTGACAGGTAAGATTATATGGATTTACTCTATTCAGTGTGATGATTTAAACAATTTATGCATTGAGGAATGAGTAAAGCTAGCCAATTAACACATCAACTCACATAGTTATTTTTGTGGTGAAAATACTTTGCCTCCACCCTTTTAGCATTTTTAAGAATATAACATTTTATGAACTATATTCATCATGTTATACAGTGATCTCTCAAATTTATATCTCCTGTCGGACTGAAATTTTATATTCTTTGAACAATAGCTCATAAACATCTCCCTAACCACCACAGCCTCTATTAACCGCCATCCCACTCTCTACATCTATGAGACTAGCTTTCTTAGATTTCTTCTATAAAAGCATGTATATTTGTTTTTCTGTGCCTGACTTATTTCACTTAGTATAATGTCTTTCAAGTTCATCTGTATTGTTGCAAATGACAGGATTTTCTTCTCTTAATGACCAAACAGTATTCCATACATAGGATTCTATGTCTTGGCTATTGTCAAAAATGCTTCAATGAATATGAAAATGCAAATATCTCTTTCATATGCTAATTTACTAACTTAATTTTCTTTCAATATGTATCTAGCATTGTAATTGGTGAATCAGTTAGCAACTCCATTTCTGAATTTCTGAGGAACCTCCTTATCTTTTTCATGATGGTTCTGTCATATATTTTTACAGTGTTTCGGGATTCCCTTTTGCCCACAACCCCACTAACACTTGTCATCTTTTGCCTGTCATCTTTTGCCTGTCATCTTTTGCCTGTAGTAGTCATTCTAACAGGTATGAGGTATGAGGTGATATCTTGTGATTTTAATCTGCATTTCCCTGATGATGAATGATGCTTAGCATTTTTTTCCCATACCTGTTGACCATTTATATGCCTTCTTTTGAGCAAGTCTATGCAGGTCCTTTGCCCACCCTTTGACCAGCTTCCTTTTTTTCCTTGTCATTGAACTGTTTGATTTTCCTGTGTGTTTCAGTTATTAGCCCCTTTATAGTTGTATAGTGCAGTATTTTCTCCCAAAGGATAACTCAACCATTTGAGATGATTTAAGTGAGGCCTAATAGAAGGCTTGAAAGAACATTATGTGCCAGTTTGGGAAGTTTTCTCAGAATCAGGCTGTTCTTTTCCAGGTCAATATTTAGAGAACTTGAAGACTGCAGAGCTTCTTTCTCTTGAGATCTTCACTAATGATCTGAATTTAACAGTGGATCACTCAGGGCCAGATTCATTTGCAAAATATTTGCTCAGCTTTAATGCTGTAAAAGCCTCTCCAAAGCTAAGGAAATCCTGAGAAACAGATTATTCATGGGACTCTGCAAAGCTAGGCATCAGACATGGTCTGTCTTTAACCCTTCCCTAAGCATTACCATTCTGAACATATAAAATATTTATGACATATATTAGTCATATTCCATGCAGTTATGATCATACTCCAGGCATCTGAGTGTTACATTCCTGTCCTTTCTATGAGAATTAAAATCCCCAGTAAAAGCAGATGGTAAATTCCAGAAATCCTGCCTTTTATCCCCTGTTAAGCTCCTGGCTAATTTCTGATGAGATGTCACAAATTTAATCACTTTAATTTAAACAGCAGCTTGCTAAAAATTATCTTCTCTTCATTACCATTAGAAAGAAAATCTTCTGAGTTTTGACTACATGAAATTATGTTTCAGATATTAATATAAAATGTTTGTAATTAGGATATCCTCACTAATTTGGAGTAGAAGACTTGATATTATTTCCTTCAAAATTAAATTGAGTATCTGTAGAATGTCAGAGGAAAATAAATTCAAGAGAGCATTCTGAAAATGGCTGTGGAGTCTATAAGCCTTTAGTAATAAAAGAGATAATTGTAATTTATAAGCTAAGTGTTGAACTAAAGAATTTCTGAAATGAGTGCCATTGCAGACCCTGCAGTCATCCTGCACCTGCCTCTACATCTCTCGTAGTCAGCTCTGGGACTTGTCAGTTCTATGTAATATTTGCAAGAGAGAGAAATGGATTGGATTCCAATGTTTACTAATCATGATGTGCATGAAGTAGTTGTATTACATACATCCCAAAAAAGAGTCCCGTGCAAACACTATAGGAAGACACTGTTGCATTTTGTTTGGAGTGTGGATTACTAAGAACTCCTTATTTTGGAGTAAAAATAATATGGTAAACATTAAATAATAAAGTAGGGTTATTTGCATAAAGAAATTAGCATATAATAAGCTATGAGATAAAATGGAACAAGAAAAGAACTATTTAAGGAAAAAATAAAAAGGCGTTAGATCAGCCATACCTATTTTCATTAAGGAAATAAGATAATCCAAATACTCTGTTTTTCTTTCAAACAATAGCAGCTGGAAGGTGACATCATATGTGGCTTCTATGAAATCACCCATACTTGAGCTATTATTTTACTACCGCTTAGGATCCCCTTTACAAAGGGGTATTCCATCATTATAGAGAGTAAACAATACTGTATTTTTAGAATCAGAGCAGAGAAGAATGGTGACAGAAATTGAGACTCCAGGTTGTTAGCAAGTCTTTCATAAGTGTTCTAAAAATACATGCCATCCTTTCCGCTCAACCTCAGTTCCTCCACCCAGCTTCTTTCAAATGTTCTCTCTCTCTACACCACACATGATTGTCTCTCTGCTGAGGAGAAAGCTATGCAGACCACACACCTCAGCCTGCCTTCATTGTACCCCATCCTCTAAGGTTGTACTGCAGTGCCTAGTCATTGATAAGCTTTCCAAGAAACCTTAGCAAGGCCTTGTTTGAAAAGGTAAGTTGTAATCTTTGGCAAATTTAACACATGAAAAACAAATTAGTAAGCATAGAATTGAAAAGTATATACCACAAACGCCAAGCTGGTCATCCTAGGCAATGAGTTAACCTGAAATTGTGGGAAAGTAGAAACTATCAATTTGAATGACAGATAACATAGATGTAGCTAATTAATAATGTAGAGAAAATTTGAACAGAATATAAAGTGAAAAACTCAAATGGAAGAGAGGAGAAAATTTCAGGGTACTCAGGAGTGACTGAATTAATAAACTGTATGCCTTTAGACTTTAGAGAGTGCTATATTCTCAGCCTTTTAAGAATAAGAAACTAAGAAGATCGCGATTCTCTCAGAAAAGCATAACATGGAACGCCTCCATTGGAAATGTCTCAGTAGAAGCCTGATGACTTACCAAAGAGAACAATGAGAGCAGAAACCACACTGTGTTTTCAGTTTCCAAGTATTTATTTCTCAGTTCTCTTTGCTTTTGTCTTTAATGAATATTAGTGTTTCCTAGAATGAACATGAAAAGCTATCTCCTTCGTTTATGTATTTAATATTTTGGGGTTGGAGGTGTACCGGAAATCAAACTCTCAGCCTAGCACTTGCCAGACAGGTGCTGTGCCACTGAACTATATCCCTGGCCCAATAATATGTACTGACTGCCAGTGTAACTCTCTCTTGCTTGACCAGTGTATACAATCACAATCCAGACACCTTTCTTGTGATAGCTCATGGTCTCATGATAAGACCTTCCATTAGAACAGTTCATGATCTTACAGTGGGGGACAGGTAAGTGAGCAGATGCTGCAGTCTCTAGTGTGCTATGTGCGTGTTTGTAATAAAAACAGGGTGTTGTGTGAGCTCAGAGAAGTGCAGCCAACTCGAACAGTTTGCTAGTGATGGAAAAGAAAGAATTATACTTATAGTCATAACGTACTAGCAAACTCGGGCAAGAGGGTAAAAATGCATGTGTGAAGCTTTCTGGGAGAAAAAGAAGGGAAATGGCAAAAACAAAACAAAATAAATACAATAACAATACCAATGAAAATCTTCATGTTTCTGGAGCACAGGATAAGAGAGAAGTAATGATAAGAAACTTGTGGAGGGATGGAGTGATTCAGATCCAAGGAGCAGGATATATGCGCTGTTTTATGTCATAGTGTTCAGTTTACACCTGATCCTGACTTCATGGAATTTTGAGAAAAAGGAACTAATTTCATATTTGCAGTGGGAAGTAGGAGAAGTGATCATACTTGAAGAGAGAGAGACTAAAGAGAACTTACTAGGTTTGGAAGACCTAGCTTCTTATCTTAATTTCTATACTAGCTGCTTGGTGGAGCGGCAGAGCATGAAACACAGGAATAAAAGTAGTTATAATCAAGAATATGCACAAGGCTGTAATGTTGTGTTGAGGTGGCCCTGGGATACATATATTGGAGATTGCGCCAGTTTGTGTAGAAAGATACAAATAGGTTGAGAGCAGGAGGGAGTTTGAATAGCAGCTTTCATCTCTGAAACAGTTACAGGGTTAGTGCTATGTTATGAATGTTTGCATTTCCCCCAGTTTAACATAGCAAAATCTAAACAACAAGTATTGGTAAGTTAGACTTTGGAAAATGAAAAGGCCCTTACCACACTGAATCAGCCAGAGCCTTAAATTTAGGCATTTCAGCCTCCAGAACTGTGAGAAATGGGGTTGTTTTATTTATAAGCTGCCCAAGTTAGGACATTTTGTTCCAACAGCTTGAGTAAGTTAAGACAGTTGAGTATTTGGTTAGCTTGTGCTTACTGAAGAAGTAATGTGCAGTCTTTATATTTGAAATCTATTAAAGCAGCTTAGAAATTCTTCAATTTGCAAATAAAGTCTATATATTCAAGCAAATTGTAAAATTTAGAAATCTAACTTTAAGTGGACAGATATAATCAAAGGTAGTCTGTCTCATTGGGAAATGTGGAAGGAATAGAATGCAGTGTTTAGTTTACTATTGTGTTCATCACAGAGTATTAACCCTGATAGTTTAACACAAAAATAAGAACTTTTAAATCATAGTCAGTTTGCTATAATTTTACTAGTTATGTTTCTTCATATTCTTATGAATACCATGCTTATTATGGGCGCCCTGAAATGGAACGTTCCTCTAGGTATATTCCTACTAAATGTGAAAAACTAAGAGTGACTGGTTCTGTGACCAGGTGACCTCTGCGTTACATTTTGATCATGTAGGCAGCTGTGGGCTGACAACTTCTCCTTTTGGAAGTAAACATGGAATATGTTCTTTGAGGGAAGCAAAACATTCTTTGGTTAAAATACATAAGTATAAGAGCAAGTAATATGAGTATAAAAACTAATAAAATTGCTGATCCATTTTACAGAATGCTTAACTTCTAGGCATATGGATTACCTAGATGACTGGATTGACTATAAGAAAAAATGTTCTGTGGCTGCTGAGTATGCATGTGTGTATATGTGTGTGTGTGTGTGTGTGTGTGTGTGTGTGTGTGTGTGTATAGTCATAATGTACTAGCAAACTGGGGCAAGAGTGAAATATATATATATAATATATAAATATTTTATATATTTATATATATGATATATATATGATATAATTATATATCATATATATTTTTTAAATATATATATATAGAAATATTTTGTGAGCACAGTGTCCACGACATGAATCCTCCAGGCTAGGAATAATACATGGTAGATTCATACTTCCCAACTTTGTGTTTTATGAGTGAGTGAATACATAAATGGAGTTTTCAATAATAACCATGGTTGAAGATAAAATTATGAAGAACAATACTAGGAACTCTGGATTGAGCTTTTATACCTGGTCCATTGAGCTGCTTGGCTTTGTGTAATAGTTGTGGTGCTATAATTGAACTGAATAACCAGGATGAAGGGTCATGTTTTTGAGATCAAGCCTCTTTTCATCATGAAAACTACTGGGTGGCCTCTGACTTGATGTGTTTGGTTATCAAACATGTCAGCTAATACCATGGAGAGACCACATGTATTAAAAGTGACAGACATAACAAGGGTCAAAGATCAAAGGTGACTTGCAAAGGGCTTTTTACTCTATCATGTTATTATAACCACTTGTGGTAGGTCAGTTACATGAACAAAAATCATGAGGAATCAGAAATTTTCTTCTCAGGCTAAAGATTCTTTAAATTCTGTGATAATTACTGTACACTTATAGTATTTTTGGGACAGCACAAATTCAAAACAATTGCCAGTTCTTCCTTGTTAACTTTCATTTATCTAATGTTTATTGGTTATTTCTTATGATCACAAAAGTAGTATGAAGTCATTCTAAAATATTACTGAGTGAAAAAATACTAACACAGAAAGTTAAAATGCTTTTAGAACAATACCTTAATAAGTCCGTGTTTGTTGGACGTTCCTTCAGTTATAATTAAAGGTGATGACTTTTTAAAACATCAGATGCAAAAAGCTGCTAGAGAATGTCCTTTGTACCCACCACTGCAATGTAGGCCATTGTGTATACGGCAATTCCCCATATGGCATGGGAGTAACATACACATGAAGAAAATCTAATGGCAACGTTGCATGTCTGATCATGCTGTACAGTGAGCTCTTCGAGTGCAGTAGTCAATGTTTTTATCACTGCAAACCCAAGTATATTAGCTAAAACATTCAGTGGCACTTTGAATGAATGCTTATTGAGTAAAAGGCTAGTTGCGTAAGAATGCAATAAGAATTATTTAAGGAGAGGTAAAAATGTCTCCTGTACTTGCTAACTGAGGCGCTCAGCTCCATAGTTACATGAATGACCTATATCATTGATACTTATTAAAACATTTGTGTGATGACATTTGGGAATTGCTTGTAAAACCAGAGAAAGTCTGAGTTTGGGAACTTCCATTTTCTCTCTAATTTATCTACTGGTTGTGGTGCTGGGGATATTGCTGTCTTACAGGTCAATAGTACTCTGTAACAACTGAATAGGTAATTACAGAAAAAAAAATCAAGGAATTAGCATAATCTACCTTGAGGTTTCTTTGTCTCTTTAGTATAGTCTCTGCCTTAGGTAGACTTGAATTCAGGTGTTTCCTGTTTCAAAAGCACCCATTTCTACTAGGAAACAGATTTATTTCTAAAAGAAATCAAAAGCCTCATTCTCGGGACTAGCTGACTGCAACATAATTATTGTTCCTTAAAGATTTTATGATAAAGACACAATCCTTGATATTTTGAAGCAAACTGTTATATTTTTGTTTGTACAGTATTTGAGCTCTGATGATAAAGATGTCTGTCTAGGATACACTTAAGTATCTATTTAATGTGATAATTGCAAGAATTTTCTGTCTGATGCTGGTCAGTTACATTGAGAATTAAGTCATTTCCCCCTGGGAACCAATATAATAAATTTATCACATGCTTAAGGGACTTGACTAAATTCTGGTCCCGTTTGTTTCTTATAATTCTATTGAAAAGTTAGCCACTATTTTATAGATTATGTTAAGGGAGAATGTTTCTCAGAAAACAAATATAGACAAACTTCAAGTTACTATAACTACATTTGACAAATTATATAGTCAGAGTCTATTCTTTTTCTCTTTCTTCTTATTTGTGAGAAAACCCATGAGAACACAGGCTATATATTTTGACACTTTATTGCTTACTTGTTGCTTTAAAATATTGCGTTTTTCTTATGTTTTTTAACTGAAAGTTGCACTCAGGGACCATAAGACTTGCTTGGGAGATGGATGCCTAAATGGGACCACATGCTGGTATTTTTCATGGTGATATGATTCAGAGTTGTATTTCCTCCAAGCTGTAGACCGAGAATTTCGGTTTTCTTTAACAGACTAGATGGAGATGGGCCCATCTCTCAGAATCAAAATCATATTACTTAGTTTAAATGTTGTGTTAAATACCAGTCAGAAGGCCAAGTTTTGTTATTTACACTGAGAAAAATAACGGTGAAATAGGCTATAGGCTAAAGTCAACGATTCACAGAATCCTCTTTCCCACATACAAGCACCATGAGATTACAAATTATAATCAAATCCCAAGTTATCAGTTTATAATGAGAAATGTATCTGTCTGATGAGAATCCACTTGTGTTAGCCTGACAAACCAATTTTATCCATGTAGATAAGTGACCTAGGATGCCAAAGTTTCTGAAAGTTGCTACAGAATAGTGGATACGAAACAATGGAAATAAATTTTGTTTTCTAAATAAAATAATTCTAGCGTTTCCACCTCTGCCAGGCTTCCTTAAAACAACAATGGCAACATCATCGTCATCATTCCTTTGTCCCTGTGACTAAAATGGACAATAATAAATTTGCTTTTTGCCTTTCTTTTTTCTCTGCTTTTCATGACCAGCTAGCTCTCTCATTGAAATAGTCATGATACAGTTGAATTGGCTTTTATTTGCTGCAATACTGATTCATCTAATTACAATCATAATTCAACTCTTCAGTTTTAAGATTCCTTTCCTATAGTCTTTACTGATGTTTGGGGAATTTCTAAATGTTCACATCAAATACATTTAGTTCATTGGTCTCAGCTACATTTGTTTAATCATATCCTTTTAATTTCAAATTAAATCAATCAAATCATAGCAGCCTCTGGTACTAAAAACAATCCTGTTGTTTACTATACGTCTAAAAATGGCAAAAGTGGCAAGATTGTGAGACATGGGAAATAATAATGTTCTCTGCCTCTAACAAGTGCAAATCAACATGAATGGGTTACTTTTAAAAATACAAAGGTAATCCCAAATATATTTTTTTTAAAAATTAGGTGCTTCTCTTTAAGAGAATAGAGATAGTAAAGAGATGATTTGAGAAGTGAAGCTATTTCTTTATCGTTAATGGATACACTCATTTCCAGCATCTCTTGATGCATTTGCGGAGTTGCTCTAGACTCTTCTGCCATTTCCTACACCACTACTGAAGTACAGAAATGGCAATCATGATAGTTTCTGGGTAGCCATCTGCAAAGATGTCAGCTTTTTCACAGTAAGGCGGCAAAAATCAAAGCAATCACACTACATTCTTTGACTCAAGGTGAAAAATGATCAATTTGTTTTTCTAACGTACTATGACACACATTTTCAACTTGTGCTAATATATTTCTTTATATAGAAAGTGTTTGTATTAAGGATTAAGATACTCTGGAATTCTGAAGGTATGACTGTATAAAGACATTCTACATGACAGCCATGTTTTTTTTCTTTTCTCATCTATTTATTTTGAGACCTACACTAGGGAAGGGCTTGGAATTGTACACTGAGTCCTTCATGTTTGAATTTCCCAAAAGTTCAAAGGTTTGCACATGGCCTAAAATGGTAAACATTAGACCTAAAATCATCTTTCAGACTCTGGCTTGGCTTGTGATTTAATTGTCACCTCATTAATATGGGCCACTGAGTATGAATTTGTCCAAACAAGATACAGCAAGAAGACTGAATAAAATGGTTCATGGTTTGGGATTTTTACCACCCTCATTCCGTGCGTTATATTTCTTAAACCTCCAACTTCAAGAGACTGGCTTGATAAACATGCCCTGTCCTCTAGGTCATTGGGTTAAGGATCGGTTCAGTCCTTTTGAACTTTTCACTTTCTCTGTGTAAATAGAAGATAAGTACTTACTAGGTTCTAAATCTGGACATCCACAAAGACTTATTGCAGTAGTGAAGTAAGAAAAATATCTTGATGACTCCTCACCTTGCCTCTCTGATCTCTTTATTCACTTTTCAGAGAATGACACCTCACCCTTGGGGCTCTAGTATTTACTTCTTTGCGGAATTTTTTCATTAAAAAAATAGAAGAACACAAAGAAAGACTCTATAGCACCCTGATTATTTAATTGCTAAGTTTGAAATTTTATAAGCAAAGAAGAAAAACTTAAGATATTAAAAATCTTAACTCTAGGGAAATGCCTATATGTAAAGACTGCATATAATGCTCTACAATTAAAAGTTATATGTGTGTTATAAAATAAATAAGGATCCTGCTTGATGCTTATACCTAGTGCAATGCCTGTGTTGCACACAAGCATTCAATAACCTCTCTAGAAAGCATCGTACATATAAATATATGTTAACTTTGTATCAAAGTACTACATAGCTGTATTCACACTAAGGACAGCTGAAAGATTGCTGGTGAGAACCAAGATGCTCTTTTCCATGTTTCCTGGCTCTATACATATTCCCTAGAGGAGTTCTTTTAATTTTAAGTTTTAAAGGCTTTTACAGTTTCTTATTTTAGCCCCTCTAGTAGAGAATGCAGTAATTTTTTTCACTTACCAAATTTAGGCAATTCACACTGTAATTTGGAAGATGAGTATTTTGCTTATGTGTTATTTGGCTTTCCTTTACCAATCATCTCCTAACGTAGCTGTAATAGAGCTGTAATCTGTAAAAGCCACTTTCTTATTCTAGCAATGGGCAACCTGGCCTCTTTATTTCCTGTGGAATTAAAGGAAAATCTGAGTCTCACACACATTCTCCAACTTTTCCTCTCTCATTTCTGGTTCTACTTCTGCCCACTAATCCTTTTGTGTCTATATGGTGGACATTTTATCCTTATGCTAAAAGTACAACACAGTCATTGCTCAGGCTTAATATTAAAAGAATAGCAATAAACAGTATGTGCGTTATTATGACCACATAAATATCATTGAATGCTAGGTCAAGAAGTGTGTTAGGATTACATACATACACACACAAACACTCTCTTTGAGAAATCAATGTCAGGACCTCTGGTTTACTGAAGAGAAAGATACCTAGTATTTAAATTAAAGCCAGTGACATTTATTTAGCCATAGAAATGATAAATTTAAAGATAAATTTGAATTATGTGCAGGAAATCCATTTAGTGTTAGGTGAAATAAATCAGACATACAAGCTTAAATATTGCTTGTTTTCTCTTATATAAGAAACTCAAATTATAAATAAAGAGCAAAATAAAATGATGTAATAGGGCTAATTCAAATGCAAGAGGATGAAGAGGTGGAGGGAATATGGAAAGGGGATAAAAAAGGATGTAAAATGATTGTATACATGTATCAACTTCACATAGGAGTGTAAACATATCTTGCAAACATATACTAATAAAATTTTTTAAATAACAATGACATTTAGTTGCTTCAGTTGACTTTCATTTCTTTGATATATTTTATTTTGTTCTATCACATCTTCAGATTTTTTTTTTACCCTCTATCATAACATTTAGTCTGTCTTCCCTCTGTCTAATGGATTCCTCTTTCTTCTCCCATATGGGTTTATTGCTCATAGGTCTGCTGTATAATTGACATCCTGGGTTTAGTTTTACTGTTTCTTTTGTTGAATCTTCTGTTTTAATAAGTTTCTGTTTCCTACCTTATCTTTTCATTTTATTATAGTACACCACAAAAGTCATAAGAAATAGTATATGATTCTTGTGCTCTCTCAGAGTTATATAAGATTCTAGATTGAACAGAATTTTTCTTTAAAATTTTAAAAGTTCAACTCTATTGTTTCTCCTCCCTCCTCCCCTCTATTTCTTTATTTTTTCCTTCCTCCCATCCTCCCTCCCTCCCTCCCTTCCTGTTTTGTGTACATTGCTAGGGATCGAACCCAGGGCCTTGCACTTGATGGACAAGCACTCTACCACTGACCTACTTCCACAGCCCTTATTTCTCTCAGATCATTTTGAATCGTTTCATTATAGCATTTAAAGGTTTTCACTGACATACTTGATCTCCTCACACTTATGATATACACTCAGTGAAACTTCTTAGCTGTCAATTAATGATTTCAACTAAAGAAAATTTATTTTTGTCATCTCCCTAATTATTTCTCTTATTTTTTCTCTTCTGTTTCCATGTCTCCTAATACTTGGGTATTATAAATTCTAGATTCATCTTCTCTTATGATTTCATTATCATATTTTAGTCTATATTTGTATATCTTTAATCTTTCTACTGTTTTAAGAGTCAAGCAATTGCATTTTACATTTCTAAATATTCTTGCTTTCTTTCTACTTTTTTTTGGAGATCTTAAGTTTTTTTGGTAGCAACAAATTTTACAGTTTGTCTAAGTTTATAAGAAGGATCTTTTCTTTTTGTTTCTTAAAATTCTTTTTTCAGCCTGTCCATTTTAGCGTTTATCTATCATGCTGCTAATTTCCTAATGATTTATGTGCTCCTTTGTATTTAGTGAAAAATGATGAGTTGTCATGCCTTTCCTTAGGTCTTCTACAGCTATTTACCCTTCAAGTCTTTATCCTCAATGGGAGTTCGGGCACCAGCGGAAACAGAGGAGAGAGTGATCAGAAATCACATTAGGATGAAGACGTGCAATTTGACATGAGTGGATACTATGATTTGGGTGTGCCAAAGGTTCACATGTTAGGAGTTTGATCACCACTGGGGTGATTCGGGGAGATGGTGAGGCAAAGTCTCGTGGAAGTCAGTAGGTCATTAGGGGTTCTGTCTTGAAAGTAACTGAGGTAGTTCTCATGGTGGACCCTATTTAGTTTCTTCAAGAATAGCCCTTTCCTTCTTTTTGGCTTCCTGTTTCATCGTGTGATCTCAGTCTTACACATGGTCCTTCCATGATGTCATTCACCATGCAATAACTCAGCCCAGGGGAACCCTCACCAGAGACAAGCAGCTGTTAACACCATGCTCTTGGACTTCTAAAACTGTAAAACTAACTTCTTTTGCTTATTCAGTTGTCACCCTCAGACATTCTTGTAGTAATGGAGAATGGAATAAGACAGCGAACCTCTACTACAAAAGAATAAAATCATTATTATTGTCAGTTGCCAATACATAACTAAAGCACTATCTTTTTTTCTAGAAATTTATTAGAGAAGCCAGTACTCCCAGTTAGGTTTTTGGTGTTTTGTTTTAGTTTTTGCAGATTAATTTTTTCTTTTTGTTTTAAGATTTGGATTATCATTATTCTTACTTTCTTGTAGTTAGTTCAATTACTTGTTGCCTAAATGATGAATATATGCTGAATAGGGGAGCATTGTAAGCAGCTATTTCAATTATGGAACTTATATTAGCTTTTGTTTTCACTCATGTCTTTCATTTCTCCCCAGAGATTCCCTGAAGTTCCTTTGTAAAGTTCTTCACAATTGTGAAATTATCAAATAGCATATTTTAGACTATGACTTATTTTCCTGTTAATCACATTGCAGTCAACGGTATTAATGTTGTCAAACACCATAAATATTGTTTACTACTCAACCAATAACTATATTAAGATTATAATTTTGTTTTTATTTGAAGAGATTAATGTAGTGAACTTTCAGTGTTCTCCCTGTTGCTACCATCACAACACCTGCCCTTCATTTCTGCTATCTGTTTAACCCTTTTTGTCCTACCCTTATTGTTCATGCTATATAAATAATACATCTATGTAATCATAACCTGTATTTATATATTTTAGTAGACTCTCTGAAAAGAGTGGATGCAAAAATGTACCACCTTTCTCAGCAAAAATAATTACTTTCCTACAACATCACTAAATCTGTAAATCAGTGAATAAATTCTCAATTGCTTGACAGTACATTTTTGGATTTTGTTAGGAACTAAAGTTATTTACAGCACCAAACCAGTAGCCACTTACTGTCATATTTGCTTCTGGTGTCGTACTACCTCCCTTGTAGAACAAGCTCTTCATCCTGAAATTCTCCGGCCTCACAGACCTGGTCTGAAGACATCAGTCCATGTTCACGTTGGTTTCTGGAGAAATATTTTTGCCTACCTGACAGGTACACAGTTTCCCCCTCAGACCCTGCAACAATTAAGGACAATTTTCTCTGAGTTGCCTCCCTCTGATTATCTCTGGGAACACATTAGTATGTCACAGATAGCATTGAATACCACATGTCCTTTCACTGGTGATGTTTAGCACAGCTGATTTAAGGTTCCCAGTGGTCTGCTACTTGCTCACATATCTTTTTCCCCATCATAGCTAGAACGGTTACATTTTAGTGCATTCAGTCTCCATGGACACACATAGCTGGGCTAGCCAAAGGGAGAAGGCACAGGAAGGAGCTGCTGGCCACATGAATTTGGCCAAGAGCCTTGCTTTGGGAGAGTGTACAGAAAATGCCTCTGTTGCTTAGTGAGAAATCTGACTGAGAGACTATGTTCTGTCATCTTATAGTGTAAATCACATGGACAAGTTATAAAATAAAGTATAGCCAAAACAAAAGGAGGGGGAGATTACAAAAGAAGTTATGAGTTTCCAGAAAATGATATTACATGACTGGTCCTCAAGAGAATGTGACATTCTGAAAGCCTTGTAGCCATGTGTGAAGCACAGAGGACCCCCTCAGCTCACACACTTTCTTGCAAGTCACTCGTAAGACAAGTGTATAATACTACTGGGTTTTGTGCAATGACCTTTCCAAACGGAAGGGTATGTTCTGAGATATTTTGAGTTCATTCATTCATTTGTTGTTAGACTTTGTTTGGTAGGAGTTATGTAAGTCAGCAAAAGTGTATCTTCAGAGCAGAGCCTATTTATTGTGGGAAGAAGGGTCCTTTAGGGGTATTAGTAAGACGTAGCAGAAAGGGTTGTTCTGAGTTTGTCTTGCTAATGAGTAGAGAGGGTCTTCTGAGTTTTGGAAAGAATGTTAAGAAATACTTCTACAGACCTCCAATTTGGGGTCAAATAGTTTTGTCTAACTTTATACAAATTTCTAGCATTATTTGTACAGAGCTGCTGGAAACCCTGCTCTCTTGAGCAAAGTGATGGCCTCATGGAAATTTTAACAAATGGCTACTGCTGAGACTGGTGAGGACTCGTTTTAAATGTTCAAGAATCCATCATATGAAGAAAAGTGTCTTATTCCCACAGTTCTCTCAAGTATCAATGTTTTCCTACTGGAGCCAGGGAAGACACATTCCATTCATGCATTTTGCAAACATTTCCTGATGTGCTATTCTTGGCCGGGAATGGCACTTGAGCCTGGCCCAGGACTCATTGCTGGATCTTCACTGCAGCACCACGTTTTGCATGATGCATCTCTACAATTTTCAGATGCACCCAGGAGACTTTCTTGTCTTTCCACTGCCTTTGTTATTCTGCAAAATGAAAAGTTCCTATTAGATGATCTGTGTGTAGGGTCAGCAACTGGGGACTGAGTTTTATCCCTAGACTTTTTCTTTATTTTAAGGTAGGGTCTCCCTAAGTTGCTAAATTCCCCATGTTGGGATTAAACTTTCAAACTTATGTCTCTACCTTCCAGATTTCAGACATGTACTGAGAAATTTAACTAGGTGTAATGGTGCACACTTCTAATCTAGGAGCAACCATTAATGAAATTTCTCAAAAAAACTAATACTAAAGAGAAGGGAGGAAAAAATTATGTATATATGTACACATAGGCTAGCTAATGGAACAGTTAATGTTTAATTGCTTGATTAATCTTACATGTCTGTATTTATTTACATGAGTAATCAATTTGGGGGTATCAATAGGTAGTACAATGACCATTGTTAATTTCCTATCATTTGGTCTGAAATTCTGTATTGCTTGTATTGTTTTTGTGTTATTTTGTAAATGTATGAGTATGTTTTCATTCTTTTATCTTTAAAATAAAAAAGAGATTCCATTTAACTTAGGTGTACCTCTCCTGGTTATTTTCTCTAAATAGTTAGATATCACATTACTGTGATACTTGCATATCTGTATTTCTAGCAGCACAACTCAAAATAGCTAAATTTTGGAAACACCTTACATGCCCATCATAGGTGAAGGGACAAAGAAAATGTGGTGTTTACTCATACGTACTACTGAGCCATAAAGGAGGTCTAAGGTGAGTCATTTTAGGATAATTCTAAGTGAAATAAATCAAATACAGGAGGTTAAATATCATGTGGTTTCTCTTATACGAGAAGCCCAATGTATAAATAATTTAAAGAGCAAAATAAAAGATAGAACATAGGAAACAATTTCCTGTTAGCTCTAGAATACTCTGATTATGTCTAGTCATAGTTATTGGAATGCACAGTATGTGTGTGCTCTGGAGAAGAAAAGGAAAAGCCAGAAGAAACATAAAACAGGAAGAAACAAAAGATTTTATGGAGGTGACAGAGATAGCTTCACCAATGAACTATTGGTAAAATTTCAGTCCATTAAGAGGTACAATGAAAACTAGGTTTGGATGGAGACAGGTAAGAACTCAAAGGACAAGGACAAGCTGGTATCATGTTTAGAAATCGAAACACTGGAAACTGAGTACATTTTCAAAGAATAAGTACTAGGCATTTCTATCTTTATATTCCTGGGGTTGGAGCACAGTATGGAAACACATGGTGCAGAAATAGTGGTTCCACTGTGTGAAAATGCATACATCTGATAAGGAAAGTTACTGGTCATGGGATGAACTGAAAACATTCTCTGATTCACACAATTGCTTTTAATCTAAAATATTTATCAAAAATATTTTTAAAATTAAATATACACTTAAAAATCTGGTTTTTCCTAAACATCAAGAGGTTTAGGAATTATCTAAGGCTGGCTTTGTGTCTGCTCTGGTGCATCCTGAAAATGAGAAAAATGATCCAGTTAAAGATTTTTTAATCTGTAGTAGCCACTAGATATCTAAAATTCATCCTTTTTCTATGTCCATCACATTTTCATTATATGGGTGAAGAATAATTAAAAACTGACTTTATAATATAAGAGTTTTTATTTTAATTTCATTGTAAATAATTGAAAGCACAAAAATTTTCAAGTAATGGATCTTAGAAAACATGTATTTTGTTTTGTTTTTTGTTTTAGGAATCATGTGTCTCCACTAGACTAAGAAGCACTGAAATTTTGAGCAGAAAGGAAGTAACATAAGACGTGAAAGCAAACTAGGCTACTTATATGTATTAATCCCTTTAAACTGTTGCTTTTCTCAGACTCTATATTTGGATCTAGAAAAATCCAATTTGTACTAATATTTCACTGACATATATAATACATATAAATTTATATTTCTCATGTGGTTTCAATAGATGTCCTTTATACTTTATAATTAAGTTATTGGCATTTTAACTGTACTAAAGTGGTAACATCATGTTGGTGGTTAGAAATCCTTGCTTTAAATTCTTTTTCTCTTTCCTCTGTGTTATCTTCAGAAGACTATCATAACCTTTCTAATATTCATGTTCTTTAAATAGAGAAAAGAGATGAGTAATCATAATAATATTATCTTTCTTATTTTTTAAAGAAAACAGAGGACCTAACTATGGGATTTGTATTATAGCTCATGGGTTTTCAATAAATAATATTTGTTGCATTTTTAGTTACTAGAAAATGATTTACTAAAAGGTAAGTTTGCATCTGTCTTCTGTCTTGAAGTACTTTCAAACCTATGTATTTTGCTGTTAATAAACTGAGTGACAAAGTAGCAGAATATATCGCAAATACCAGGAGAACCAGAGCTTGGGTTGTAAAATGATTAACATAAGCTGTAGGAAAACAATGGAATATCCTTACAAATTACAAGAAATTCAGTCTGCCTCAGTGGAGCCCAACCTTTGGACATTAGTGTTACTATGTCTGAGTCTATATGTACAGTTGTTATGTTGCCAGGGGACACATATTAAAGTATCTCTACTCTCGTTAAAATTGTCATTAATCTAAAAGGTTCTCAGGTCTTATCCAATATATTCTAAGTGCCAATATTCTATGTTGTACCTCCAAGATTAGCTGCAATTTGTCAAATCTCATATCTTGTCATCACTGAGAATTGTCTTAAAGTTTCAGCACCCCATTAGCCCAATGTCAAATTGTGTCCTGGATCAAAAATAAAAGGATTTGTATGATACATGTGTCTGAGGAAAAGGGTTTCCTTAATATAAGTTGTTTTAATTTTGAAAGAAAAGCATTATAGGATGAACATTTTTTCATTTATGGTCATACATCCTTCATCTCCTCCCTCCTAGCTTGCTGTCATTCTTTCCTTAAGCATCCTGACTTCTAGATGATTATCATATATAGATAAAACATTTAGTTTTAATTGTGAGCTGCTTTCTAAGTATGTACCTTCATTAACCTTCAACTCTATTTTTCATTAGGAGGATATAATGTGCATTTCTAGAAAGTGAGGGTGGCATATGAAAAGTGTTGTGATCATGGCATTGTGAGTTCTATGGAACACAACACTGCATGTACCCATGTACATGTGTACTTTTCCCTTGTTGTTCACCCCTGTTAAAGGAAATACATGGCAGATGGTGCATACCTGTCTTGTAATTTGGCTGTTTGTCACCTTCAGAACCCAACAAGCTGCTCTAAGGAGGCTGTATTTCCTTGGCATATGCATGAGTCACTCTGAGTCTCCTGTCATCTGAAGTGAAGAATGGAGATGGCACCTGTCTCTCTGAGATGTGAGTGGGAGAAGAAATGTGCTTGGTGTCTCCTCCCAATTTGGGGAGGTACTAACTCCACAATATCCTCTTTCTTTTCTCACACTTTCATTGTGCATCCTCCTAAATGATTCCTTCAAAGCATCTTTTGGATGCCATTGAGTGAACTATACAGGGCCATTATGCTGGTTCTGTCTTCATGCTTCACACAGGAGGAATCTATGTTAGTTCTACCCAAGTCATTAGACAGTGTCCTCCATGGGAAATTCCTGATTGCAGTGGTATTCCCTTTCGGCAAACCTCAAAAGTCAAAATTGCTCTAATTTTTGACACTGTGAGTGAAATTGAGGTCACATCCTTTGAGGGTGACCTTTTCCTTATTGAATGCCTAAGGAAAAATACTAGGCCTAAAAGAAGTTGAAAAAGTTTTGAATATTATTATAAAGGCAACTATAGAGATTAATTGTTCTTCAGCATCAGACTAATGTTTTTTACAAATATAACTCAGAACAGGGGCAACACAAAAAAATGACTATCTTTGGGTTTATTTCCAGTGTTTAAACTTTGTCTTCTCTTGATTAAGAGTATCAAGGGGAAAATGGAATTATATAGAGTTCATCAAGTATTATTAAAGTTAGAAATAATAGCATAGAACACAGAAAAGAAGTTCCAGAAGAAAACAGCTGCAAGTAACCCTTCTGGAATAAGCCTCAATCAAAAATATACTTAGTGAAATAAAAATATTTTGAGTGATCAAATTGTTAGTGAGATCAGTGCTTGGTGGAAGTATTCACATTACCGGTCATATGTAATGGGTAATTGGACAGTATTATGTATTGTTCAAACTTGTGTGAATGAAAGCAGGGCAAGTGACCTGAATAATTATTCTGACACATCAGACTTTAAACAGAATTATCTTGGGAAAACCAGGATGTGTGATCCACCTGACAATAGTTACGTCTTTATGCTACTGTGTTACAAGCATTGGAATATCTTATAATAAAAGAAAGACTCAGCTAAGGAAAATTGTACTCGAAAATTTCAGCCAAGTTCTGAAAATGCATTAGATCATGTTTTGAGATCTTTAAGATAGAAAGCACCTGTTACTTGATTAGGAGAGACACAGTGGGAATAGAAATTATGTTGCTTAGAGATCATAGGGGTACATGGCATACCCAAAGGGCCAGTCACAGAGCGGTCAAGGAACATGGACAAAGACATCTGGGTACTGGTGCATTTGCTTGTGTTAAGGCTCAGGATGGGGCATAAACATTACAGAAATAGAGTAACAATTAAGCTGTTAAGTAAGCAGGCCAAAAATTTGAAACAAACTGACCTGAAAACCCTCTCTAATGAGGAGCTGCTGTCTTGAAATATGGCTGAGGTTAGGGATGAGGGTTGGGCTCAGAGTTCTCTTGCTTCCTCCAGAGGGATGAAAATGGGAACAGACTCATAATCTAAATTAGATAGCCAAACACAAAATGGATGTGAAGGCACTGTTAAATTAAATGAATTCACTATTAAGTTAAGGTAGGATGGATGTTCTAGATTGGTCTCTAGGAAGTGCTTCACGGCACAGCAGTGGATGTGTGGCAAACGACTTCTAACGCCCTGAATGTTCAGGTCCCACTTGTGCTCTACAGGCTGATTGAACTCATTGTTCAGGATGGCAAATTGCCCTTGGGATGACTTAACAGATGACTGAAGCCTCACAGAGTTGCCAACTTCATCTGTCTCAGCACAGAGTTTAATCCCCACCATGCACATCATAGAGCAGACTACAGCTCATGAACTTTTCTGCTCATTGATGGAATCTTACTAGTAGTTGTTAAACTCGGTAGTAGATTTTGTGATTAACAGCTGAGTAAGAAAGGACTTGCTAGGTGACCAGTATGTTGATTACTCCTAAGGAATACTGCTTTCTAAGATAAGATTGATCTAAGCTAATGCTTCTCAGAATGACCTTACCCTTTTAGTGGAAGTAGATCACATACTTGTAAGGTCCTGTCAGTATATGTTTCTTACATGGAACAGCTCTTTAATCATTAGTATAAAAACTACTAGTGAAAAAATAGTATAAAATCCTATGTACCTGTACAAACAGCTTGTATTAAATAGATATTTTAAATATAGATACTGAAATAGCAACATAACTTATGGGGGAAAACTCTAAACTGAATGAAAAGTTTTGAGTAGAAAAACACCAAAATAAAATTTATGTGAAGAAAAGTTAAAAAAAATCAAATTAGGAGGTATGTGTTTTAATCTTTTTGGTTGAATGTATGGAATAATACAGAATATTATAAATATATGGACTATGTTATAATATGAATATATTGAATAATATGGACTTATTTTATGAATAATATGAATATATTGAATAATACGGACTTATTTTATGAATAAGTGGAATTTAGATATTTTCTCTTAAAAGATAAAAAATGCTAAAAATTATTACCAGGCTTCCGATCCTTCCATGATCATTCTCGCAGAGAGCAGTGCTTGGGACTTGAAGGTATTCTGTAGTCAAAGATTCTTGAGCCTGACAGTAAACTTTGTCTTTTTTTTTTTTTTTTTTTGGCGGTACTGGGGATCGAACTCAGGACCCTGTGCTTGCTAGGCAGGCGTTTATTCCACTGAACTATATCCCCAGCCCGCTCATGACAGTAAACTTTGGTTAACTTCAACCTTAACCAAGACTGTTGGCATGTACCTTTTGGAGGACTCCTTATATAGCAAAAGGGCACCACATTCCCCTACTTGGGAATGTGAATATCTACCTTAGAGAAGAAGATTAATTCTCCTCCCTTTTTGCTCTTGCTGCTTTTGCTGTCTTCTGCTGCCACGAACTGTTGCCTGTGGACATGTGCCACTATGCCTCGGAGCCAGATGAGAATGCACTGAAACCTCCACAAACGTTTCTCCCCTGGCTCCATTACCTGCTGCCATTACAGGAAGGACCCTGTATTCCAGGAAGCCCCAGTTTGCTCTGTCTCCTGCCGCCATTGCAGGAATGACTCTGAATCTCAGGAAACCTAGGGAGACTTGAAAATGACAAAAAGGAGGAAAATGCAATCTCAGCCCTCTATCGCACCCAAAGCAAGTCCAGAAAACACCAACATGGAAGAACATGGAAGTTGCACACCTGAACTTTCTGAAATGATAGCAACTGAAGAACCATCTATATCATGCCATAGAGGAAATCAGATCAGAAATAATCATGCAGTTAAAAAAAAGAAGAAATAATAACCACAATGAAAGAATAGCTTAGTATATCAAAAGATGACACACATAAAAAATAGAGGAACATAGAAAAATGGTGAAAACCTCAAAATTAAAAGTGTAAGAAAGAATTAGAATATATGAAACATTCAAAGAGATATCCAGAAAATTAAAAATTCCATTGAAATCTGGCAAAACTGCTGGAATGAAATGGAAGATAGATTTTCAGACCTTGAAGACAGCATTGCAGATATTGATCATGAAAGAAAAGATTTCCTAAAAATAACAAGGAACCAGCAAATAACAATTCAAGAGCTGCAAGAGGAGGCAAAGAAAAATAAGACAGGTGTCAAAAAAAAAAAAAAAAAGAGCCAGAGGCAACATGAATGACATAAAAAGACTATTTTCAAAAGTATTAACATCCATTGTACATTTTGAGTTTTACCTAGTCTTTCAGGTTCCTACACCAAGGAGGCAATATGATGTTTACAAGAAAAGAAGAGAAAAGAAAAGAAAATAAGTAATAGCAGAAAATTTCCCAAGCATGGGAGAAGAATCTGACAGACCATTAAGTGAGGCGTATAGAACTCCAATTAGCCATAACAAAAATAAATCTACACCCAGACACATCATAATTAAGATCCCAGAAATTCAGCAAAAGAACAGAGTATTAAAAGCTATTAGAGAAAAGAAACAGATCACCTATGAAGGAAAACCCATCAGAATCATGGCAGATTTCTCAACACAAACCATAAAGCCAAGGAGTGCTTAGAGTGAAATAGTTTAGGTCCTGAATGAAAACAATTTCCAATCCAGATTGTTTCCAACACAATTGTACCAGGTGACTTTAACACCTCATTGTCACAAAGATATAGATCAAGTAGACCAAAAAAGCAATAAAGAAATAACAGAACTAAACCAAATGTATGAACAAATGGACTCAGCAAACTTTTACAGAGTATTCCACCTAACAACATTAGACTACCCATTCTTCTCAGCTGCCCATGGAACATTCTGTAAAATAAACCATATACTAGCATATAGAAAATGCTTAAGTAAATGCAAAGGAACTGAAATTATCCCATACATATTATCTGAACATAGTGCAATGAAATTAGAAATTAATGATAAAAGAAATCACAAAAACTCCATAAACACATGGAAATTAAATAACATTCTCCTGAACAATCAAAGTGTCATAGAAGAAATTAAAGAAGAAATTAAACAATGTTTATAATTAAACAAAAATGAAGATAAAAACTACCACAAGATTTGTGATGAAATGAAAATCCTCAGAGGGAAATTTATAGCAGTGGATTCCCACATCAGGAAAACAGAATGAACACAAATAAACAACCCTATGCTACACTTCAAACTTCCAGAAAAACAAGAGCAAGTCAAGCCCAAAGTCCAAAGAAGGGAGGAAAGTATAAGGATCAGAGCAGAAAATAATGCAGTTGAAACAAAGAAAACAATATAAAGAATAAATGAATCAAAGAGTTGGTTCTTTGAAAAAATAAGTAAAATTAATAAATTCCTAACCAACTTTATCATGAAAAGGAAAGAAAAAAACTCAAATCCATGCGGTAAGGAATGAAAAGCCTGAAATCACTACAGATGCTCTGTAAATTCAGATCACCAATACTCATTTTGAAAATCTTTACTCTCATAGGATGAAAACCACAGAAGAAATGGACAGATTACTAGATACATATGAATTCCAAAGCTGAATCAAGAGATATAAAAATCCTGAATAGCCCAATATCACACAACAAAATTGAAACTGTAATAAAAAACTTAGCAACAAAGAAAAGCCCAATTCCTGATGGATTCACAGCTGAATTCTACAAAAAATTTAGAGAAGATTTAATGCCAATTCTTCTCAAACTGTTTAATGAAATAGAAAAGGAAGCAATTCTCCCAAATTTATATCTGGGGGCAAGTATTACCTTGAAACAAAAACCAGAGAAACACCCAACCAAAAAAGAACTACAGGCCAATCCCCATAATGAATATAGATGCAAAAATTCTCAATAAAGTACTAGCTAACAGAATGCATCAAATCATGGAGAAGGTAATATGCCATGACCAAGTGGGACTCATCCCAGGAATGTAGCAATGGTTCAATATACAAATCAGTACATGCAATGCATCAAATAAATGGAGCTAAAGATAAGAATCACATGATCATTTCAATAGATGTAGAAAAAGCTTTGCAAAGTACAACACTTATTCATGATAAAAGCCCTACAGAGAATAGGAATAGATGGGCTTTACCTCCATCTGGTAAAAGCTGTCTATGACAAACAAACAGCCAGCACCATACTAAATGGACAAAAACTGAAAGCTTTCACTTTAAAATCAGGAACAAGACAAGGATGTCCACTGTAACTACTCCTGTTAAACATAGTTCTACAAATACTAGCCAGAGAAATTAGATAAGAGAGAAAAATAAAAGAAATAAGGAAGAAAAGGAAGAAGTGAAATTATCATTATTTGTAGATGACATGATACTCTACATAGAAGATTCCAAAAACTCCACTAAAAGACACCTAGAATTAAAAACTAAATTCAATAGCATAGTTGGCTGCAAAGTCAACACTCAAAAGTCAATATCATTCCTATACACAAACAACCAACTCTCTCTGAAAGAAATTAAGGAGATCATACCTTTCATAATAGCATCCAAAACATTGAAATCTTTAGGAATCAGTCTAACAAAAGTAGAAGATCAATATAGTGAAAACTGCAGAACTCTGAAAAAGGTGATAGAAGAGGATTTCAGAAAATGGAAAGATATTCCTTGTTCATGGATAAGAAGAATCAATATTGTGAAAATAGTCATATGCCAAAAACTGTTATACAAATTCAATAAAATCTAAATTAAAATACCATTAATATACCTCACAGATATAGAGAAAATATTCCTAAATTTCATCTAGAACCAGAAGAGATTTAAAATAGCAAAAGCAATCCTGGGCAACAAAGGCAAGGCATGAGGTATCACAATCCCTGACTTGAAAATATACTACAAAGCTACTGTGATAAAATCAGCACGGTATGGTCAAAAAAACCCTGTAGATCAGTGGAATAGACTAGAAGATGCAGCTTCAGCCACAAACACACTCAGCCACTTTATCTTCGACAACAGGGCCAAACATGTTCACTGGAAGAAAGATAGCCTGTTTAATAAATGGTGCTGGAAAAACTGGTTCACCACATGCCAAGGATTAAACTAGACCCATGTCTAGCACCATGCACCAAACTCAACTCAAAATGGCTTAAAGATGTAAATATTAAAACAGAAGCACTAAATCTACTGCAAGACAAAGTAGGTAAAAATCTTGAAGATATTGGTGCAGGCAGAGAGTTCATGAACAAAACCCAAACTGCTTGGGAAATACTTCAAAGCCTCAACAGCTGTGATCTCATCTTATTGAAAAGCTTTTGCACATCAAACGAATTCATCAACAGGGTAAAAATGAAACCCATGAATTGGCTAAAAAGTTTTATGGAGCTGTCCCTCAGTCAAAGGACTCCTCTGTAGAACATATGAAGAATTAAAAAAAAGAATCAGACCCCCAAAATTCAAAGACCCAATCCAAAAATGGGCATCTGAGATGAATACACATTTCTAAGATGTAGAAATATAAATGGCAAATAAACATATGAGAAAATGTTCAACATCATTAGTCATTCAAAAAATGCAAATTAAAACAACACTGAGATTCCATCTCACCCCAGAAAGAATGACTATCATCAAGAAATCAACCCATAACAAATGCTGGAGCGACTGTGGGGAAGAAGGAATCCCTCTCTATTGTTGGTAGGAGTGTAGACTGGTGCAACCACTGTGGAAATCAGTCTGAAGATTCCTCTGTAAAATTGGATTAGAGGTCCCATTCAACCCAGCTCTTCCTCCTCTGAGTATTTTTCCAGAAGAACTGAAAACATCATACCACAATGATATATGTGCACCCATGTTTATAGTAGTGCAATTTGTAATACTTAAATCTTAGAAACAACCCAAATGTCCATCAAATGAGGAATGGGTAAAAAAGATGTGATATTTTTATACAATGGTGTATTACTCAGGTATAAGTAAAGATAAACTAGAAGATTTTATAGGTAAATAGATGCAACTAGAGACCATACTGATAAGTGAAATAAATCAGACTCACATCATATTGCCTCCCTGGCAATAAGAACCTGAAAGAGTAAATAAAATATGAAAAGTACAATAGATATTATGAAAGGGAGAGAAACTACTCAAATAGGAAAGAACAATTAGGATAAGGGAAAAAACATAAGGAAAGGAAAAATATGCATATTTATATACACTAGATAGCTAAGATAATTGTACTACTAACATCTATTGGTTTATTGGAAGGAATAGTTAATTTGTAATTGTTTGATTGATCTTACATGCTTATATGTGGTTATCTGAGTAACCACTTTAAAGATAACAGTATGTAATACAACAACCATTGTTAATTTTCTATCACCTTGTTTGGAAATTCTGTACCATTTTTATTATTTTTATGTTGTTTTGTTTATGCCTTTTTTCTTGTTATTTTGTTTTTGTTATTTTCTCATTAAAATTTTAAAAAAGAAAATATATATATATGTATACACAAGAATAGCTGGGATAATGATGTCTACTGGTGTATTGAAAGGAACAGTTAATGCTTAAATATTTTTTGACCAATTTTGCATGCTTATATCTGGTAATCTGAACAACTAAGTTGAAGACAACAGTATGCAGTATGATAACCATTGATGAATTCCTACCATCTTGTTTAATGGAGTTCTGTGTCATTTCTAATGTTTTTTATTACTTGTTATTGTCTTTAATTGTTTGATCAATCTTGCTTTCTTCCATCTGGTAATCTGAGCAACCTCGTTGAAGATAACAATTATGTAATATAACAACCCTTGTTAAATCCTATTATCTTGTTTTAAAATCCTGTATCATTTTTATTGTTTTTGTGTTGTTTTGTTTTTGTCTTCATTATTATTTTTTTTATTCTCTTTAAAATTAAAAAAGATTAATCATGCAAATGCTGTACTACGTCTTCAGTATTGTCTATCTAAAATTACTAAGAACGTGTGAAAATTTATTTGTAGACTTCTTAATTAGGTATAAATAAAAGAAAAAAATCACATTTTTTATCTTACCAGGATTGATTTTGTCAAATTTCAGAGATTCTTAAAGATAAAAACACCTGAATCTACTCCACTGTAGAGTTTAGATATTGTCATCCTTTTTTGCTACTTCTATAGTTTTCCAGAACCTCACCTTCAAGGTGAGTCATTTGATTCTAATTTCAAATTTTAATGACACCTCTCTTTGTGTTTCCCCTTGCTGATCAAGTTTTCTGAGAATGGGATAGCATGCTTAGTGTAAAAAGCCTTGTTCTCTGAGTCAGAGAGCCTGTTCTGTTGTCATTAGTTACTTTGTGACATTGGGCTAGTCCCCTAACCTCTACAATTTCATCTTTGTGATATAGGAGATAGACTTTAGAATTAAAGTGTTTTTGTACTTTTCAAGCTTGAGGTACTTTATCTCAGTAACATCATGGCCCGTGATTGTACTGAGATAGGATTAGCCATCACAGGAGCAGTGAGCATAAAGGCCAAGAACATGAACAGGATGTCAGACTTAACCTAGAAGCTAAAATCAGGGAATGTGGCCAAAGTCAGACACAGTGTTAACGCAAGATGAGATGGCAGGGATGACAGGTCCAACAAATACATGAGGAGAGGCCACAGGGCTACTTCCAGTCTCAAACAAAGAGTAATGAGGAGCAGACAAGCAGAGGGAGTAGCAGAGTGGAAGAGGGAAAGTCAGTAATAGTTTGCTGGGAGAGGGTGTCTTTGAAAGGCAGAAGCTCTTATCTGTGCATGGCCTTACAATCGTGTGATTAAAGTAAGAGTTCTTTACATAAGCCTGACTTATATTCTGCACTCTAGCTCCTTTTCCAGTAGAAGGGGAATGAGGCACAGGCTTCATGTCGTGATGGTAGCGGTGGAGACCTCCCCCAAGTACCCGGGCGCGCTCTCTAATTGTGTTCCTTTCAGCCACCTGTAAGTGCAAACACAGACCCCAGTGCTGTTACTGATCCAATCCACTTGGTGTAGTTGAGAGTGTGATTATGGGTTGGGGCTTTGATTAAGATCCATTCTAATATACTTTATGTATAAAGTACATGTGAGGAATACTGGATGTCCTTTTGGTAATGGCAGAAGTTAAACCACAAGTGGATGGCATGTGGGGAGAATGGTACTAGAAAGTTTATCTAGTTTGATAGGGAGAGAGGAAAGCAAGAGTGGCCTGAAGATGGCCAGATGTTATTCCTTAAGGAAGGAATAAAGGGGTTCTCAGGGGCTGTCTGCCCACAGGTCACAAATTTATACTAGAACTGTAAAAGTTTAGAGATCGGGGATCTGGGGAAGATGGCGACCAGGTGAGCAGCAAGGGAGCGAACCTCCTTAATAAACACCACCAGCTCGAGACAGACTTGGCGAGCGTGAATGCCGGGACCTCGGCTGGGGAAGTTTAAACTGGGCGTATTTCTCTGAGATGCCGGGGGAGATGTGGTAGGGCGGACCAGGCTGCCGGGGCGAGACGTGGGAAAGCCCCAGACGCTGGGAGCCAGGGACGATCCGCGCGGGGAAGAAGCTTGGCTCGGTCCAAGCGCAGTGGGAGCGCGGCCGCCTCGATCCCTCCCACCTCCCGAGCCGGCACAGCCCCCCGGCGACTCCCGACAGAGATCGGCTTGCTAGCGGCGGAGACGCCCGGCAATCCCACGTTTCGCGCGTGTCGGGCGGGCCGCGCAGAGGGCCCCAAGCGCCGGGAGCGGAGAGAAAGATTTACTGGGTCCTGACGCCCTGAGAGCACGGACGGCTCGATCCCTTCCGCCTCCCGAGCCGGCGCAGCCCCCCGGC
>PVLD010015192.1:0-49497 GCA_004027595.1 Dinomys branickii | reverse complement strand
CTGTTTCATTTCTCTGGCAGCTTTTAATATTGTGTTCTTTTGCCGGATATCTGGGATCTTGACTATTATATGCCTGTGTGTTTTTCTTTGGGTTATGGATCATTGGGGTTCTATGTGCCTCGCTTAACTGAACTTCAGTATCTTTTACCTTGTTTGGGAAATTTTCTGCTATTATTTCATCAAATATTCCTTTTATATCGTTTGTGAGATCTCCTGCTGTTTCACACACTCCTATAATTCGAATATTGTTACGTTTTGCTTCATCTTGCAGCTGTTGGATTGACTTTTCTTGTATCTTTGATGATATCATGAGATTCTTCCTTTCACGCTCATAAACTGCCATGCTGTCTTCAAGTTCTGAAATTCTATCTTTGGTTTCATTTAAACGGTTTTTCACGCTTTCAGCGTTAGTTTTCAAATCCTGGCATTCTCTTTGGACCTGTTTCATTCTTGGTAATTCATTCCTAAATTGCTCTTGTAACGTTTCCATTTGTTTCCTATTTTCTTCTAGTCTTTTTTCTATATCTTCTCTATGTGCACAGAACATTTCTTCCATCATTGTTTTCAGCTCGTTTTTTGTCTGAGAAATCATTGTGGGTATGTGGCTTATTTCTGCTTTAAGCTCTTTTATGGCCTGTTGGAGTTGTTTCATTTCGGATGCAATCGTTTCATAACTTGCAGGTATGTGGCTTCCTAGTTTCCCTGTATCCTCACATTCAGGACTTGTTCTGGGTGGGGTTGAGTTTTGAGACTGCGTTTTGTTCCTCTGTTTTCCCATTTTTGGGTATCAGATTAAAAATGTGGAGCTATAAATTCCCCAGGCAGTTCAGCAGGCAAAGGTCTGCTGCAGAGGCTGCTCCAATGATTCCTTCTCTTTGGGAGAATGTCCCTTAAGCTGTCTGCTGAGATCTCCGCTTGTACTCTACCCTGAGTCCTGGCTGGGGCGTATAAACAGGTCTCCGCCCCAGGCGTCTTGCAGACAGGCCACTCAGGTGTTCCTCCCTGGGTGGAGCTCCTTCCCCCCTCACAAATCCCCTAGGGGCGCCTAGCTCGCTCTTCCTACCTGGGAGATCTCACAGTCCTTAAAGCTGCTTTGATGTCACTCGCTGGGCAGAGCTTCTTCCTGACTCAGGAAAATCCGGTTAGAGCACCCACTCAACTCACCCTGGGATCCTGCAGGCAGGAATGCCGTTCAGATGTATCTCCGTGGATCGAGCTTTTTCCCGACTCAGAAATCCCGCCGATCGCAGCTGCGCCAGTTCGCGCAGCGCCGGCTGCGGGGTTGGGGTTCTGAGCGGGATCCCAGAACGCTGCCCAGATTGGCGCAATCTGTCCCAGTAGCACGTTCTCTGAGTTTCCTCTGCTCCGCTGCCTCCAACAAATCCTGGTTACAGCCGTCTCCGAGCTGATCGGGTTCAGGCGTTGGAGGCTTTCCTCCCGCCGCAATCGCTCTCTCGGCTGTACGTGATTTGAGCCGAGCTGCGGCCGAAGCGCCTCACCGATCTCTCGGGGGCCCAGCTCTCAGGATCCGCCCACTTCTCGCCGCCCGGCTTGTCTAGCCGGCCCTTTAATGCTCATGCCGCGGAGAGCAGCCCGATCAGTTGGAATTTTGCATCCACGGACCGGGCACCCGAGCTCAAAGGATCGGTCTCTGGGAGAGATTCCCTCTGCCGCTTACCTGGTCGCCATCTTCCTGGAAGTCTATCAGTTTCTTTTTGAACTAAATGTGTCTCTTGTATGCAGCATATTGTTGGATGTTTTTTCTTGATACATTTTGGTATTCTGTTTTGTTTGATTGGTGAATTGAGACCATTAACATTGATGGTTATAACTGATATGTATTAACTTATCCTTGTCGTGTTATTTTCCTCCTATTGGCTTCTTTACCGCCCCCCCGCCCCTGATTGTTTGCTTTTCCTGGTGGCTTCATTCTGTTGGGGTTCATGGAGTTGTAGCCCTAGGTATCTCTTTCAGAATGACCTTCAGAATATTGTGGAGTGCTAATTAGGTGTTCATAAATTTCCTCAGGTAGGTATTCTTTGTCTTGGAAGTATCTTGTTTCTCCATTAGTTTTGAAAGATAGTTATGTAGGGTTCATCAATCTGGGTTGGAAGTTGCTTTCTTTTAGGGATTGAAATATTTCACTCCAGGATCTCCTTAACTTGAGAATTTGTGTTGAGAATTCAGTTGTGATTCTGATGAACTTCACTTTTAGGAAATTTGTTTTTTGTTTTTTTTTTTCTCTAACAGGTTTTAGTATTCTATTCTCTTGATTATCTGGAATCTTGACTATTAAATGCCTTGTTATAGATTTTCTTTGTTCGTGACTAATTGTAGTTCTAGTTGCCTCACTTAATTGCGTGTCAAATTCTTTTTCCCTGCCAGGGAAGTTTACTGCCATGACATCTGTGAACAGGATTTTTATCATTTGTGCTATCTTCTGCTTTCTCATCGACTCCAATTAATCTTTTGTTATTCTTTGTTGCATTATCTAGCAACTTCTTGATTGATTTTTCATGATCTCTTACAATTTTTAAGCAATCTTTCTTTTCATGCTCATTAACCTCAAGTTTGTCTTCTATGTCTGAGATTCCATCATCATATGGTTTCATTTTGCTACAGATACTTCCAATAGCACTTTTAGCTTCTTGAACATCTGCTTGAATCTGCTTTATGGAGTCCATTTCTTTCCTTTGTTGGGCATCCATGGTTTCCATTATTTCCCTAAGCTCCTCTATTTGTTTTTTATCTCTATCTATGATAGAATCAGTAAACATGTTTCTCATTGTGGTTATTTTCTCTGCAGTTATCTGAGAACTTATTTCTGATTTGATCTTTTCCAGACCTTCATTCATTTGTTTTGTCATTACCACTTCAAAAAAGTCAGATGGGTGGCTTTTGGATTGACTCACCTCATTGCCCCCTGGGTTTGCCTTTGGTGAATTGATGCCTAGGGTTCTTTTCATTTTCTGCTTTTCAGTTTAAGTCCTGGGGTGATGCTTATAAATTATCTATGGAAAGTTGCTTTATTGCTAGTCTTCAGAATACTTAGGAAATGACTATTTCTCTGAGATGTCTTCTAGGTGTAGCTGGCTTTTGGGTTTTGTGTCTATTTCAAGATCTACCTCTTCAATTTGTTGGGAATTAGAAGCTGCTGCCTGCTTGGCCCAGCCCCTTGTTCTTTGGCACTGGCTCAGTATTTTCTATGACCCTCAGCCCATATCAGTCTTGCTATACCAGGAAGAATAGCTGATCAGAACAATTTTGCCACTTTGGCTAAAGGAGTACAACTAGCAATAACTATATCATCAAACACAGCCCAGAAAGTTGACAAACTCAGGTAAGTACCTACTTGCCACCTTTAAGCATATGAACTGGATTTGTGGTTATATAAAATAATCTAAAACAAACCAGCAGATTATGTGAAGTAAATAATCTCTCAGTATGTCAATTTTGTCCACAGGGGAGAAAATTTAAATGGGGTTGGAGAAAAAAATAGAGAAATATAAGAAGAGGGAGATATTAGAAGCAAGGCTGAAGGACACAGGAGGATCAAGCACACTTTGGGAAAGTGATGCAAAAGATGGGGGAATGAGAAATGGAAGAAATTAAAGGAAAGATAGAATAGAACATAACCACAAAAAACTAATAAATCATGTTCACACTCATATAAAAACAAGATCAAACAAAGACAGGGGGAAAAAAAAAGAACAAATAGAGAGAAAAAAAAATGTCCATTTAAAGCCATGGTTCTGTTGTCGCTGGTAGATAATATGTAGAGACGGTGTCCAGATCTGTGTTGGTTTGTCCCAGCAAGCCAGCAGTAGCTGTATGGTGGGGCAGCGGATGATCTCAGTGAACTTGCACCTTTATTTCCCCTGACACTCAGGCTTGTTTCTTGCCTTGAAATTGGAAACATACCCATTCAGACTACAGCAGTCAGAACACTTCTGAGAGACTGAACTCAGCTGGGAAATGCAAGATGGACCCAGCAGTTGTTCTGGGTTCTGAGTTCAGTTGACCCCTCTCGAAGATGGCTCCCAGACGATCACACTCTGTCCTCTGTCACAGGACATCCAATCCTGCAGCACTGACCATCAGCTAGTGCAGTCTTCCACATCCACCACTCTCCTGTACAGCTGTATCTCTCTGTGGAAGCCTCTGGAGTTTCCAGAAGTCACCATGTGTCTGTAGGTTTGAAATGCTCCTACCATGCAGTGAGTCCAACTCAGGGAGAAGGCACCACTGGGTACCTCCTCTTCTTCACTGATGTTTCTTTCTTCACTCTGCATGGGCTTCAGTTTTTGCTTCAGATCCTCCTTGTGTCCAGGAGTTCCATTTCCCTCCTGCTTGTCTTCCTCTTTTTGCTCCAAAATTTTGATTTAAGAAATTCCCAAGTAAAATCAAGGATTTTTTTCTATGGGAGATATTTCCATTGGCAACTCTGTCCCTTGATTCTTCATCTTAGAAATGAACATTCATGGAATTGCTATAAAAATGTATCAGAACAGCAATTCCACATCCTCAAGCTGGGTGGATTTTCAAGATGCCATTTCATAAATTCTGGTGCTGCTGCTCCACTGTCTTCCCAATTTTCTAAACAGGGAACAGAAAAAAAGCTTTAAGAGTCATGTAGATTAGAACAAAAGTTGAGCACAGATTCTTTGTTGGATGGTCTTGGGCAAGTCAGTTCACCTCTTTGAGGCTCCATTTGATAACAGTAACAATAATAATAAGGTGATAAAAAATAATTTTTAAAATACCTTCTAGTTATTGGTCATCTGTGCAAAGTACTGTGCCAAGCACTTTGTAACTCCTCACTTAATTTTCTACAAGTCTGTGAAGGAGGTGTTTTCATAACACTATGAAATATTATTCTGGAGTAATTACAGCCAACTGTATTAAGAGCTTTCAGGGAGAACTTCTTTTACTCATTTATTTGTTTCTACTAACCAACTTCTAAAAGTCTTACACATCTTTTGGTAAGCAGTCTTAAGCAATCCCAGGACCCCAGAGATAACTGAAAAAAGCTTTGCTTTTTCATTGTTTCCAGCATCAACAGCATACTTCCTTCTTCAAAGAACAAATCAGGAAAGACTCACACACCGAGTTTATTTTTTAAAAGAATTTTAATCTTCTTCAGTCATCTGAATCATTGCACAACTCCCTTGTTAATTTTGAAATTTCCATGGTTTACTTGGTGAATGGAAAGTACAAATAGTTATATAGTCACCTCCTAATTTCAAACTGAAAATATTTTTGGTGTTAATTCTGACTGGTACTAAATGCCAACATTTTTACAAGAAAAATGATAAAAAATTCAATGTAAAAGAGCATAAATCAGAATAACAGCTTTAGAAAAAGTACAACATTGAGATACTGTGTAAGATTTTAGATTTTACTTTTTCTGTAGACTTTACCAGTGTAACAACTATACTATTATTGCCTTTCACACAAGGAAACAGGATGAACAACAAGTGAGAACTGATTCAAATCACAGGGCAGTGACATTTTAGGGACATTAAAGTAGCATTTCTGATTTCATGTGTTTTCATTATACTAAACTGTCTGCCTTAGAATACAATATAAAGTGGGTGTTACTGTCATGGAAAAATGCCTTTTTTCCCAGTAAAATTATGTGAGCCACATGATCGTAACAGAAATGCGCACTTGATAATTATAATGGCAGAAAACTACTTGGTTCTTTATTATGTTTAGGAAAAATTACAATGTACAGTGCTAATTCTGAAGCCCTGGAAGTTCCTCAGTCAACAAAGAAATATTTAATTATTTTCTAAGCCAACTAAAAGCCTTCACCCAAAGTTACTGCACACTGCACTAGGTTCCCTGAGGTATTCCGTCTATCCCTCTCACTGTCCTTGTCTTCGAAATACATGAAATTAACTGAGACAAGAAAACGTGCCGCAAGTGAGCAAACATCACTCGTGTGGCTTCGAATCCACAGAGATGCGAGGTCGACGGTTTTGGAGATCACCCAGTCCCAGACAACAGTGAGATGCGGCACGAGAGAGGAGATGTGGTTGCCAGCGTGAACGGAGCAGTACTTGAAAGCATCTGCAGAAGCAATTGCTAGCTCTCCCTCTCAGCAGCCACCCTTCCTGCACAGACTCTGATGATTATGGTGGCTCAGGAGTTCCGCTGACGCGAGCGTGGGCTGGAACAAAGGCCAGTCCTCCTTTGCTGGAGCTCCGGACGGGGATGTGTGGCTCAGGGGCAGGGACTGACTCATGCGCTGTCATGAGGTAAGGAAAGAAGCTGGGCCTGTTTATGGTCTTTGAGTTAGAAAGAGGTGGAATGTCATTTAGTGTAGGAACCGTGTTCCCTCCATCTCTAAGCGATGGGGTCGGGTGTTCTAGGGCTTTCACGCTGTTCAAACCCAAAATATATGAACTGATGCTAGAGAGCCTGTTAAAAACCCAACTCAATGGATTTGGTGTGGAGATTCTAGATTGCAAATTTTTACAGTGCTTGTTTTTACCTCTGCAGAAATCAGTATGGAGATTGTTTAAGAAACTAAAAGATGAGAATTCCATCTGATCTAGCCATCCCTCTTTTTAGGTGTTTTCTCCAAAAGATTTAAAAGATACCATATTACAGTGATCTACACATACCCGTGTTTATAGTCATATAGATCACAATACCTAAATTATGGAAGTGGCCCAGATACCCACAGACAGATGAATTGAAAAAGAATGCGGTCTATAGACTGTGTTCAATGGAGTACTACTCAGCCATAAAGAAGATAAATTTGCCTCATTCTTTTTCAGAAAATGGATGCATCTTGAGACAGTAACACTAAGTGAAACAAAACAGAAAGAACAGTTTAATATTACATGTTTTCTCTTACATGAGAAAACCAAAGTATAAAAAATTCGAGAAGCAAAATAAAAGAGAAAATGATAGGGAATAGGGAGGTAGACTTTGTGAAGGTAGGAAGGAAATGCAAGGACAGAAAGTGGGGGGGGGAGTAAAACTGATGGTGCCATGTGTATGTGTACTAACTCCTTGGGATGAATGTAATTATTATGCATTTCAAAGATGTACCGCTGGTTAAAATGCCAGGGGGGTGGCCCTAGGACACAAGAAAGTCAGATGAAGAGAGAAGGCTTAGACATTCAGGTGAAGGAGCAGGCATAGGCTGGATTACAGAGTGCACTGGGGGTGAGGTAAAGGGATGAACATATCATGCAGGGACTGAAACATCCACTCAGAGGAGGAATGAGGAGCAGAAAGCATGGCTGAGCGACAGAGTGACTGGCTGAGACTTGAGGGGACCAGCTTTGGGTCATCTCATTATATCAAGGGCTGGATTGACATCATCGCGTAGTTTTAAGCAAAGCTGCTGAAGGCTGCTGGTTTGTTTTTTAAATTTTAATTCTTCTGTCTATCACTCATTTCCTGTCTGGTTATGCCATCTGTACCAGGCAGATAGTGAAACTGAATTATCAAAATATCATCAGTGAATCTTGTTCTTTGAGTGAATCCTATATTTCCCTGTGTAAGCAATCTGGACTTTGCTTTGAGGTTGGCCTGATTTTGAATTTCAGCTCTGGTACTCCCAAGGACTATGAGATGGGTGAGTGATGTATAAAATATGATTCCTGTATTGAGGAACTCAGTAGTGGTAACTGTAAGTGAACATTTACTATCTCAGACACTGTGCTAAGGACTTGTAATGCTGCCTAGTTGGAATATTACTGTAGATCTATGTGGTATATTCTATATTACCACTGTGCTATAGGTGAGATATTAGAGGCACAGAAAAGTCCAGGAACTTTTCCAAGGTCATAGAATTAGCAGATAAAATAGCTATGATTTTATTCAGAAATTGGTCCTGGAGTTCATGCATAGAACCATTTCAGACTTGAAAGAAAAAAAAAGATGAAGAAAAAATAAAGCAATGTAAAACAAAACAAAACAAACAAAAAAAAAGACTTTCAGAGCACCACTCTGTAGCCTGATCTTAAAAACACAACTGCTACAGAACCTAAAAAGACCTTTGAGGGCTGTTGAAAGCCAGGGGAGGCTTCATGAGGAGAGTAACTCTGATCGAGAGCTGCAGGATGAACCGGCACCCAGAAAAACAACCCAAGCAACCACAGAACATGTGAGGGGCAGGCACACAATCAATCACTTAAAGTTACCATGTGTAGAATCAGACCCCAGGAATGAAAAGAAACAAGGCTGTATTCTAACAGACATTTGACCAAAGTGAGAAAAAGCCAGGACAAGTAAGCCCAAACAAGCCATCAAAATTTTCCTTCTCTGAAAAGAAATGGAATGTCCCAGTTCAAGTTATAAATCTTTCTTCTATGCTCCCAAGAGCAAAAGCAATAGGTTATTAAGTGGGCAAGTTGAAAGACAGATGAGCATTTCTTTTCCACTAGGAAATAATTTAGAAATTATACAGTAAAGCAGGAGAAGAATCTCATCTGCTTTGTGCCAACTCATTCTCTAAGGAATGTTTTAGTATCAAAGTTTACCTGTACTTTCTCTGGCAGCAAAGCTGTTCTTGAGCTATATGACTCTGGTTGTAAAGAAAGACTTCCACCAGTTCTGGGGAAATCATGACTCACAATGATGCAGTTCTCTTGGGATCTTGGCAGAAATCAAGCGTGACTTCACAGCAGCTGTGAGATCTGCCTGGGCTACCTCGGTGCGTGGTCAATGATGATTTAGTTGCAAGAGCTCTAGCTGACACAGCCTTCCTGTGAGTGCTGCATTGCATTTTGGGAGTAGCAATGAATGCTTTGATTATTTAGTCTCAGGACACCTAGCTATATTTGTTGACCAGAGTAGCTGAAACCAGACAACTTTTGCACCTTGAAAACATTGTTGAATTTGGGAGATTTCTTTTTCAGATTTCAGAGCCAAAGTCATTACTTCATTGGAGCCCCAAATGAGCTAAATATAATATTTAGCTTGACATTGATCTCTGAAGTTATCTGAATTCACCGTAACTTTGCTGGCATGGCTACTTCTGGTACCTTCTCACAGCGATTTGGACTGGAAGGGGAATACGTTGTGCAGCTAAAGGGCACCAGGGACATGCTGTTTGCTTTTATACTATATGACCAGAGTCCCAAGCCTGGAATTTGATTCAAATTGTTATTCATTTCTGTTTGGCTAGTGGTATCTTCATAAATTCCACCAAGAGTTAAGGGGAGCATACACATCCTTGGATATCATATCGCAGAATTTTAGGACTTTAGACACTTCGAGGCCAATTTTTCCCCTACCTAGGTTAGTAGTTAAGATATTTACTAACTAGGATGGCTGGGTATGGACCAGTGGAAAGGACCAAAATGTATTTAGGCAAGAAGTGATTCATACCACTAAGTCTACTGCCTGTACTAGTGAGTCAATTGTTCTATATAAAACCATTACAACCGTAGCAAGAAAAATGATACATAAACAACTTGCCAGATATAAATATGCTCAGGTAAGTAGTTAGCAAGTAAGTACAGGAAACTTGGTCTTTTAGCTCACTAAGACAGGGAGGACCAGTGGAGGGATCTTTGGTTTGATCATGGTTTGCTTGCAAGATCTACCAGGTAGTGTGACATTAACACACAAGCCAGGGAGGGCAGTGATTGTGTATATATTTAGTCATCCACTAAACTTTACTGTGATCATACACCTGACTTTTAGGTACCGATATATTTTTAAATGACTTGATTACTGAATAACAACGTTATCTATTCTGTAAGGAGAGGGTAGATTGAGAAGATATGTAGCATTATTGAGATAGTAGGTACTCAATGCATGCCTGACATATGTTCATAACTTTAAGCTATTTACCCGTGTCATTGCCCTCTTATCTAACGTTCATCCCTATTTGTAATGCATTAAACCCAGATTTCTCCAGCGTGTGAAGAATTTTCAGCAGATCCTCTCCTTTTTGGTTTCAACAAAGTTGCTCATAGTTTCAACCAACTGGCAACCATGTGTTTAAGCCCCTGCTCATTAATCCTCAGATCATGGCTTCATCCCTCAGTTGCTACATGTGTATTAACTGCTTCCTTTGAGCTCTAGCATCTTTGAGACTTTACGAGGAAGAAAACATACAAGTCCATGTGCTTGAAAAAGTCTCAGTCCTGAGATGAAGTAATGCTTACACCTACTCATACTGTCATGTTTTCTAAAGTGTGTAGTATAGAATAATGATGGATTTGCAAGATACTTATGGACAAATAAGTTGAGGCAAGTGGGTTAAACTTTTTTATTAATTATAGGACTTCAGTGACCTTTTAACATCTGTTGAACCTTGTGAAAGTCAAAACGAATAGTAAAGTTATATTATGCAGTGAGCCTGAAACACTAATTTGCCTACTTACATTTGTTAGGACACTAGTATTCTACAAAATCTATTTTGGATAAAAAGATGTGAGGGCTGGGAATCATAAACACCTGGGCATTTAATATTTCTCTGCCACCAAACATCTACATGGTATTAGGCAAGTTGCTTGAGGTTTCCATGTCCCTACCTTCCATTCAGCAGGGATAGTGAGATTTAGTACTGCCGTCCTCTGCATGTGCAAGAGAAGGGGGTTGGGGTGAGGATGTGAAAGCCATGCTGAGAAGTAATCAGCCTGCATATAAATGCACGCCTATGGCGCATAAATTGGGAGAAAATAATAGATGATTTATACAAACAGTTTAATGAGTGATTACTGCTGAAGCATTTCCTGTGATGATCACAAGAAGTCTTAAAAACATTGCTTTTTACAAAACATAAAATGAACAGCTATAAATTATCAGGCCACAATTCTGGTGCTTATAAATTTATCAATGTCTGCAAAAAATTATTCTGGTTTCAGCACTATTACTCTGGCGACTTGGTGGAAAAATTTTGGAAGCAGATGGGCCATCATCTCCAAATAGTTTTCCATAAAATTGTGTTCTTATGTACAAAGAGGCCACATGATGTAATTCTTGGCCTGTCTTCATAAAACAATAATGTGCTTCATTTAACTCCCAATGCATATTCAATTACAAGTTTCTTCTGTCAAAAAGCAATCTGTAGTAGTTTTTCATTGCTTTACTGAATCATGAAATAAAGAACAAAATAATTATCAATTCCACGAAATGCATTTTCCAGATGTAGTAGATAAACAGTTTCAGGAGAACACAAGTCTTTCTAGTATGTCACAGGAAAGTCTTCACCATTAGCATGGATTGAAAGTTTCCCAAACATAGTTGTGGAGTCTTGGCTTGTATTTTTAACCATGGCTTTTCCCAGAATGTTGTCATCACTAGCATGGAAAACTGCCATGAGGCTAGTTGCTGACTCTCAGAAAGGGAGAGAAAATTAGAAGGCTGATGGGGAAGCTCGAGGGTGCTAAGTGAGTACTGAGACAGGGCGGAAAGAGGCAGGGAACTCAGCTCTGTCCTCCTAAGTTACAACCCTGTGAGAAGAAGTTAGAATACAGCATTAAGATTCAGAACCAGTTTGACAGGAATTTTAACTTTGTCCTTTACGAACTTAAGCTTTTGGGCCAAAGCGCTTGATGCTTGAATCTCAGTCTTCTCTTCTGTAAAATGGAGAAAACAAGAAATCCTTCAGAAATTGAAAGGAGTGTTACATGTGAAAATAAATCAGTAACTGGCTGGTATACAGTGTATGCTCAGTATTTCTTCATTCAGAAGTAGAGATGCGAAATCCTTTCTCTTTCACCACTGGAGGGTGGCAATATTCTTATTATTCCTAGCACTCATTTTGTTTTGCTCCATTTTAATGAGAAATCACGCCTTTTGAATCACTGGGAGCAAAAGAGAAAAAATGGGGAAGTGCAGTGTTTATTGAAAATACGCTGAACACTCACTTCCTTGCACATATGGGACCTCCAGATGGGACCAGGAGCTGCTCTGTGTAGTTCTACTTTGTGGGACCACCCAGAAGAAGCAGCTTGGCTCAGGTCTCTGCACTGGGAACCACAAGGATCCTACTTCACATCTGCACTGCTTTTGTTTCTGAATACCTACTTTCTTCCTGCAGCATAGCTCTAAGAAAATGCCCCATATTTGAACCATATGTCTGAAGACTGTCTATCTTCATGAATTTTCTCTTACTTTGGTCAGGGACTCCTGATCCCTCTCAAGACATAGGAATCATTTTCTTAAATTTCATCAGTAAGTATGCTTCCTTAAATATTTTTCATGAAATTAATGGCTCCAGAAATTAATTAGTGTTAGTTTTAATGGTGCTCAATGAATCCCTCAAATCTTTGCTCTCCAACAAAGGATTTACCCAGGGATACAAGGTCTTAGTTAGTGAAATGTTCCACAAGCTTATGGAAGATAATAATGCCACATAGGAAACAAGCAGAGAGCTATGTTAAACTATAAATCAGAAAAACGATCATGGAGGACCAGATGTCTGTGCTGAAATTGCAGATGCATCAGGTACTGTTACTGTGAAACTAAGTGAGATGCCATTTCTCTAAATGTCACTTTCCTAATTGTTTACATGGAGATAATAATACCTATTATAGGACTGTTATGAAAGATAAATGAGAAGCTATATATGATAGTGCAAAGTGAGTTGCCTTGGTTATTTAGGACTTCAGCTATGGCTACCTATTCTTAGAGTAAAAAGATACTATTTTTTATTCATAATAAAATTTGGTAGAGGGAGACAGTCAAATATATCATTGCCTTTGGGTAACTTAAGTTGTGCAGCAGAAAGGATGCAAAAGAAATCAGAAATCAAGTAATACACTTCAGTTTTGAAAAATGGATGGAAAGAAGCCACAAAATGCAAATGGATATATAAGGAGACATAACTCGATATTTTCCTCAAAGGTTTAGTTGTCCTTAGTATTTCTTATATATTAAAAAAATATATTTCTGAACAGAGGATGGTTCTATTTTAGCACTTTGGTAAATTTCAAAGAATACTTAGCTTTGCATTTTGCTGCCCATTTAGATTACAAATATCTTTCATAACTTTCTTAAACTTTTTTTGTGGTATTTGTGTACAAGATTATTTTTCAAATTACATGGTATTTCTCAAGGATTTGAGAAAAATTAGGATTTCTCTAGGACTTCAGGGGAGAGAAATGAAGTGACCACCTTATTTTTTCTACATTATATTAAACTTACTGATATAATAAGAAAAATCTTTAACTTAGTTGCTTTTTAAGTAGCTTTCTTTAAAAATATGTTTATTCTAAAATTAAATTTTTGTTTCTTTCTTAAATTGAATTTACTTACCTTTCAGTGTATCTGAAATGTTTTTATAAGCCTTTGTTCTAAACTGAAAATAACAGTCAATAAAACTTCTTAGATATTCTCATGTAGTCTCTTTTTTACATACCCATTGCTATTTAAATGCCTATGCTCATAAATAACAACACAATATTTTCAAGATTTCCATGGTAAGTTATGTTGTAGACACACAATCTCTATGCATGAATCTTTAATTGGATAAAAGCTATGGTTGGTGAAATGACAAGCAAAGTAATTTTTAGAATGTAGTTCAGAAATAGGTTGATTTCATGAACATTTGGTGTTAGGATATTTCTAGGGTAAAGAGAGCTGTGGGTATGATACTGTGAATAAGACTTAGCCTAATATACTTAGATACCTACAACTAATTTCCCCTGCAAGTGACTGGCTTTTCTTCTTCCACTAGCTGTGCTTACAGAGTAACAGTGAGACATCTCATTTTCCTAAAACTGCTGTGTCCCAGCAGACCAAACTCCTAGCCTGTGTTAAACTCATCTGCTCTATTTTTCTTTTTGTATTTTGTAAAAAAAAATGTATTTCTACTATTTTGATTCTCCACCTGGATTTATAGTAAGGGTTTCTTCACCGTCGTGGTCCTATTTTCTTTACCATAGCCACATTCACTCTGAAAGAAACTTGGGAGTAATGCACTCTGAAAAATATGACCTACTTTTCTCTAATTTCATGTACATGTGGAAAGTGGAGAGAGCAGAATCATGCAGTTATGACCTTAACTCTGCCCCTGCCTTAATTACAACCTGTGTTTCTTGTGAAGGATTTAAGAATGGGCCATTTTAATGATGGGTCAGCACAGCCTCTGTCAACAGCAATTTGATCTATGTATTAGGAACCACAAGACTACATCCTTGTGAGCCAATTTTGTTCTGGCTTTTGGCGCTTTTGGGTCTCGTAGAAATGTATCCCCTACATTACAGCTCATGGTGTTACTCAAGTGTGTTTATTACAGTGTGATAGATCTTTTAGCAAAACTCGGAAAACAATACAATGCATGCATGCATCTTCAATTTGAAGAACACAAAATTGTTGGTCATACCAGTTTTTAAATATAAAATGGCCATCATGTGAATTATTATAATGCCCCGAACAGTACCTGTCTCTATGCTGATGTATTGAAACCATTCCTTTGGAAAGAGAATGTGAGCATCGCAGACAGTTATGTAGTTAAGGTGAGGGTTACATGTAACTTTCCCCTCCCTCCTCTCTCCTTTCTACTACCTTCTTTCTTTACTTCCCTCCCTTCTTTGTCATTACTCAGTGTTATTAAATATTATTTGTAAAATAATAAAAAATCACAAAATTATTGTGTTATATGTATTTAAAACATCTTTATTATCAAAAGTTCTTACTATGTTTATATATGAAGCTTTATGATATCACACAGTACGAATCTTTCACCTAAACAATTGAAGGTAAAAATGGGAATATTTACTTACTGATAGGTTTAGCATCACTTTTCAAGACAGCATCTTTGGCTTACAAAGGAAAAAACTCAATCAGGTAACTATCCACACATTATGACCCAAAAGCTGATCAGAGAAACTACTTCTAAATTAATTTCAAAGATTCCATAATATCAAATTCAACTGGGTCACATGCTAAATCTCGTCAGCCATGAGGAGTTCAAAGCACAATCATAATTAAGACTGATGCATATTTTCCAGGCCAACCAGAATGCCTTCAGTCTAACCACTATTGAAAAGTATTTTAAAGGCAAAATCCAAACATGTGCAGTAGGTCTTATGTCAGAATCTCCTAACTGTCTGCAGTTATATTGTAATCCTGTTAGACATTCTTGATTTAAGAGCAAGGGTGACACAAAAAAATATGCTTGGCAAGAGAGCCTGAGACGTCATTTCTAAACTCATTCTGACAAATTGTCTCTCACTGAAGATTTAATTCATCTCTCTGCAACTTATGTTCTTCAATCTTGAAATGAAAGGGAGAGAGCATAGTTTTCTTTTAGCCCGTAGGATTCCCCAACATTCACTATCAGAATGCAAAAACTAAAGACCTTATTTGGGTCTGATCTTTCCCATGGATGAAGGCAGTGATCACCTACAGTGACTAAATTTCCTTAAGAATGTGAGCTGAACTGAGGTACATTGTTTTCTGGGAGGACTTGCCTAAATTGCATCAAATGTGTGGTTTCTGATTATCCCATCTACTCTCTCTCTCAGGAATTTAGAAGACTGATGTCCTGATATGAATATAGAACACTGGTATAGTAATATAAGTATTGGGGACATTTGGAGAAATGAAATAGAATAAAAAATATGATTGGAAAGCAATGGAAACAAGACAATAAAATTATTTCAAAATATTACATTCTGAGGCCTGAGGTTTTAAGGGAGAGCCTCTGTAGTAGATCACATTTTTTGAAGCAGCAGATTCAGAATTTACAAACATTAAAGTCATTTTAGGCACTTTAAAAGCAAGAAAGATACACTTAATCAGATACATTATCTTAAACATGAACTTGCATCATTCTGACCCTAACTAGAATCTTCCTGAATGCATGTTATCTCCAGATTGCTTGAAATTGTGTTGTAGAAACATTCCTACCACTTGCTTTCTCCCAACTTAGCTTCTTTGTAAAGCAAACCGCCCGTTTTTCCTTAAATGACTTCAATGGTAAAAGCTTAGTTGGTTTTGAAGAAAAGTGTAGTTAGCATAAGAATTTACCAGTTGTTCTCTAAGTGAAAAGTGCTCTTCTGTTTCATTTGGTAATCCTCCAAGGATAGAGTTCCCGAGGATCTTGAGACAAATACTTGATTATTATAAATCTTTCTTGGTTTCTCTAATATAGTCACATTTAAGTTTTATGTAGTTTTACATGAAATCAAGAAGCTCTTTAAACTTTCGAGATTTCTCCCTAGGTTGCATGCTTATATTGATAATCTGAACAACTACTTTGAGGCAACAGTGTGAAATATAACAACCACTGCTGAATTTATATCACCTTGTTTTTTGATCTGTATATCATTTATAATGTTTTATTATTATTTTTATTCTGTTTAAAATAAAATAAATTAAAAAATTTTCTCTCTACTTAGGCTTTCTTTTTCTGTATATCATTTACCTGTAATTTTAAATTCCACTAAAAAATCAGAATGTCAACTGAAAACTCTGGTTTCCATCCACTGGAAAAAGCTTCACAAGAAACATCCAATTACCTTTAATTTTGCCCATGTTGCTATTTGCTTTTATTGGAAAAAAAGTGATAATAAGGCAAAATCTCAATACCCATTGAAATGGCTCATTTAAGTAGAAGCATAGACTTTAATAGGGTCAATTATAATTTACTGGCAAAAATTTTTCTTCCTAAATTATATTATGCAAAGTTTCTAAAATTTACCAGGTAATTATATTATCTTCTAAGTTTCCATCTGTCTGTATAACAGCTTAACTAGTAATTTACACAAAAGAAAGTAAAAGTTAACAAATTATTATAGTTAAGACTCAGATCTAGCTGTTTAAATGTTTACATTTTGTAGAAAGTATTTAATCAAGTTTACAAAGGTCAAATTTCAAAACTGTGTTGTATGGTAAATTTTGTAAATATATATTCAAAGTATTTGAGAGAAAGGCTGAGTGATTTTCTTTTCACTCTCAAATGCATGTGTATTTGTGTCCACATGTATCAATTTTGTAATAAAGTCAATCAATATCTTCTTTAAAATGAAAACTATTACAATTGCAAAGTTTGCATCTACAGTGTATTTCTATGTAGATAGTATAGCCTTAAAAACATCAAGCAAGCCAATTAAGGAGAGAAAAGTAATACTTCTTGCTTGCAGTAAAAGTGTTTATTACTTTGTAATTTCCTATCATACACTATGCACAGTTTTGTAAAATGTAAACTTTGCTTTTCAATTCTCCCATCCAAGTACTAACCAGCACCGACCCTGCTTAGCTTCTGAGATCAGAAGAGATCAGGTGACCTCAGGGTGGTACGGCTGTAGACTTCCATTCTAATTAAAATTATTCCATTTACAAATATTTTATTTGGAAATAATTTCAAATTTATAGAAATGTTTTAGGTAAGAATACATATTGAACAGTAAAATGATCTTTAGGCAGATTGGCCTTGTGTTAATATTTTGCCTCCATTGCTTTATCGTTTGCTGCCCTCTCATCTCTTCCCTGAACTATACACATCTAGGATGCATGTGCAATGTTATTTCCTTCAAAGTACTTCACCGTACATTTCAAAATAAAAAAAATCTCTAACATTGTCACAAAACAGCTGTAAGTATCTGTAAATTTAACTTTGACACAGTACTTTTTCCTCTATCCTATATATGCTAATTTTGTTAATTAGTTAAAAAATGAACTGTATGTACATCAAATTGTGATGCCTTCCTATTAGAACTCTGAGCCTAATTCATTAAGGAGAACCAGCCAATTATGGGCTGAAACATCTATAAACTGTCAGCTAAATAAATCTTTCCTCCCTTAACTTGTGGGTATTGGGTTTGTGTTAGCAGTGAGAGAAAGCCATTAAGACAGAATTAGGAACCAGAGAATTGAGGTCGTTGCTGTGACTATACCTGACCATGTGGATCTTTGTGATTGACTTGTGGGAAGAATTTGGAAAGGTTTACAGATGCTGGTTGTGTAGAGTATACTTAATGGGAGATTCTAGTCAAAGCTCAGAAGACCAGAAGGCTGATAGAAATAGTTCAAGTAAGACAAAGTTCAGAAGTTGTCTGCTGGGAAGAAGGCTTGCATGAATTGTTGCACTCTAGAGGACGGGTGTTATGCATTGGTAGAAAGTTTGTCTTTATTTTGCTCATGTCTAGAGACTTTGCCTGAGACTAAGGTTAAGGGTGGCAGAGTAATTAATCTTGTAGAGGAAAGAAAGGTAATCTTGTACCTGTCAAGGTAGTCTAATGAGGCAATGGCATGGCTGCTGTTGGGGGACTTTAGTCAGATTTATATTGAGGGTCAAGGGTAAAGAACCCAGTAGAATGATTCAAAACATGAGTTTGGCTAGAAAGGAAGCTCCAATAAAGTTATGATCTGCAAAGATGGAACAGGAGGGAGAAATTGGTCACGGAAAAGACTAGCAAAGAAGAGTCAAGTGTTTCAGAAGACAACAGAAAACATGGACTGACAACGTCATAAGAGCCAGTAGGACTGCAGCATTTGCGGCCTCAGAGCTGGAAAAGTAAACTAATTTGCTTTGAGAAGGGAGCCTCAGAACATCATGTTCCAGAATGGCCTAGAGAATTTATTCCTTGGGACTGAGTTCAGAGTGTTCAGTGATACAGGCCCTCGACTCCTACAGTGAAGAGAGAAGAAAGCCTGGCTACTGTTCCATCTGGTGGTAGACCCTGGCGTCATCCACATGATACTAGTTGTAGGTACATGCAGAATTCAAGAGCTGTGGGGCAGGAAGGCTTCCACTCAGATGTCAGAAGAAGGCCTGAGAGTTCAGGCAGTGTTCCCCTGAGAGGGAAATGTGTGAAGTTGTGAGTATGAAGCCAAAGGTGCAGTGGAGACCCCAGAGGTTTGGAGAAGCCGGGAACATGGGTCATCTGAGAAAAAATGCAAGAAAGGAGGAGAGCCAGCCCCAAAGAGAAGCTCTCGGAACTACAACCATCTGCAGTACCATGGGGCAGAGTCACCCAAAGCCTTTGGCGTTCACATCCTGCCATCATTTGCCTTGGACACTGGACATGGAACTGTAGGACTTAATGTTTTCCCTGATGGATTTTGGACTTTTTTTGGTACCGTTCCTTTCTATCTTCCTATTTGTACCTTTTGGAATGGAAATGTTTATGTTCTGCCATTGAATGTTTCATTGTTTAATTTTCTTTTCATTTGAACAGGGGCTTATACCTGAGTTTGCCTTAAATCTCAGAGGAGATTTTGAACTTGGACATTTCAGCAATGCTGAAACTATTAGGACTTTGGCAATTCTTAGAGAAGGACTAAATGCTTTTTGTATGAAAGGATGTACACGAGTCTTTGGGGGCCAGGGGTAGAATGCTATGGTTTGTGTCTAGATGTCCCCGCAAAGCCTCATGTAGTCATGGGGAGGCACGCTTTTCAAAGATGGCTGAATCTAGAGTGTGATGCTGGGGTTAAGGATGTTTGGACAGTTCCTTGATTGCTTTAACACCACTCTAATCTGAGCAGCCTAGAGAAAAGAGGGGCTGAAAAAGGTTGCTAAAGCCTGTTGTTGCTTTACTACTTTTTGCCCAGCATGAACCTGTTTTTGCTCTGCAGTACCTGTCTACCACGCCACTCTGCCTTGGAGCCAGCTGCTTATAGACTGAAACATCTATAAACTGTGAGTTCAATAAGCCCCTCCTCTTTAACTTTGAGTGTTGAGTACTTTGTCTCAGCAATGAGAAAGTAGCTAAGTTAGCAGACTTTCAGCCAGAAGTGGCTGCGTGCCTTTTGAATAGCCATGAAGATTGAGCATGCTTTGATGCTTATAAACATGGTACTAAGATATCTAAGCCAGAATCAGCTGGCAACTCTGACAGGTTTCTTATCATTTTATCTGTTTTCTTTTACATATCCTTTGTTCTGCTTTCTTCATTTATTTAGTTTGTCCTTTCCTACTAATTTTAAAGCTTCCTTAATTCCTTCTGGGACACAATCTGGATGGAAATAAATTAATAAATTGCAATACACACACACACACACACACACACACACACACATTGCCAGGTGAGAAAAACGCCAGTTATTTAATATTGTAGTTAGATTTAGGACAGATACAAAGTCTGTCTGTTCTGACCACACATCTCTGAGGGCTTTTCATTGCATGCCTCTTTCTCCAACCCCTGGTTTTCAGCAAAGAGTCAGGAGCTGTAATCACATCTTTTCAGAAGATATCACTTATCCTCTTACTATCTTTTACTATCTTGGAGTTCCCAGCAACCTTGTGGGAATTACTAGTCTGAGTAGACTGTTGCCAGCTATACCATGTCTCCTCTGCAATTTGATGGTAAAGAAACCTCCCTAACATCTGTGTTGCTAAATTTAACCCTCTTCTACGTTCCAGGGCCTTTCTGGTACTGGCCTTGCTCACCAATACACATGAAGCTGTTCCAAGGTGGACCTATGTGAGTCCACTGCCAGGAAGGGAGTACAGACCTTTCTGTCCCCACATCAGTGGCTTTTGTTCTCCTTTTTTCATTTTGAAAAGCTTTTTAGCCAAAACCATAAATGGAGCCCATTTCCATCCAGAACACATTGGCAGTGAAAAGAGACTGACTGCTAGATCATATTTTTAAGAAAATGCTATTTAGAAACTATTTCCTGAGACTTCTGCAGAGCCACTCTCGTTGTAGGCCAGGGTGCTGTGAGGTGTGAGGGCATTCCACAAGGGTGGATGTATACTTATCTTTATTGGAAGGGCATGGATTTGAATAGTTGTATCCATCCTCTACTTTGTCAATGGATTTGACAATTTAGAAAATACAGCCATGCTCATGACTTTGCCACAGTTTTGCAGCAATCCAGTGAGATACACACCATGTGAGTTATGAGGCCTATTTATAGATGTGGCGATTGTTATCTGAGGAACTTTAACTGTCCAAGATCGTGAATGTTCTGCCTAAAGTCCGTTTGTTCCCTGTAAAACCCCAAACCAAGCTCCAAAGTTGCCCATTTCACAGATGCTATTATTGCATATTCAGTCCTTCTGAAAAAGAACAAAAAACAACATTAAGGTTATCTTTGTCCTTTCCTGCTCCAGCTCTCCACACTCTCTGTATAAGCCAATCCCTTTCTTTTCTTCTGCACGTCTGTCCCAGCCACCTGTCCCTTCCTTCCATCATCATTACCCACTGCCAACTGTTGTCTTGTTACTGTGTACCCCAGTTACAGGAACCATTCCCGCTGGTGACCGTGCCACTCACACAAATCTACCACTGAATGAGTCTCTCGTACACACATAGTCATTAACTTTCCAGCTTCAGGACCCACAATAGGTTTCTATTGCAAGTAAAAATTTCAGGTTTCCTAAACTGCCAGGTGGAGTCCTCCAATGGTTTTCAACTCTGTGTACAATTTTATTTTCAACTCTGCTATGTACCCCAAGCCTGTCATTTATATTTTTCACATGCTACTTGCTATTCTCCAAAAGCATTTTGCATTATGTAGAACGTGGGTCTTTTCTTGAGAGACCTTTGCCACTCCCAAACTTTGTACATAAAATTTCAGTTTAAAAATGCCTGCAGGAAAAGAAGTTCCTGTATTTCTCCAGCTGGAATTCATCTTCTCCCACATTCTCCTATGATGCCTGGTTCAACTTCTTTTCTAACACTCATTGGAATCTAACCTTTCAATTATTTCTGTGCTTCTGTATTCCACTCTAGGCTGCAGGATTTTTAGGGACAAAACCCAAGGTTCCTCCCCCACAACTTTGTCATTCTCTACACTTACTTCTGTGCTCTGTCTTACAAGGCACAAAATAAATGTGTTCCAGCTTTGTTTACTTGAGGGAGGGCCTCAGAACTTCGGGTTAAACCTTGCCCCTGTGTTTATTAAAGTAAGAATGTCACCCAGTAGGAGCCATGTAGTAGTGACCATGTGATCCTGTTTCCTCTTACTAAGGTTAGATTACCAAAACAACAGCAACCAAAAAAGAAAAAATGCAGGGCAACGTTTTGACAGACTGAAGGAGGAAAAGGCAAAATGTAGATAATCTGAAAGTTTGGTGATGACAGTTTTGTTGAGTAGCTTCCTTTGAAAGAGAGTGATCTGAAAAGTTTATGGAGGAAATATTATGGCCAGAAGAAAGGTGGGAGGAAAGAAAATAAGGAAGCTTACATTTCTTTATTTTAAAGAGAACACAAAATAACAACATAGACAAAAACAAAACAACACAAAAACAATAAAAATGATACAGGGTTTCAAAACAAAGTGGTAGGAATTAACAGTGGTTGTTGTATTACATACTGTTATCTTCAATGAATTTGTTCAACTTTAATGAAGTTGTTACCAGATATAAACAGGCAAAATTGATCAAAAAACTTAAGGATTAACTGTTCCTTTCAATAAACCAACAGACACCAGCAGTACATTTATCCCAGCTGTCATTCTATATACATACATATATATGTTTTCTCTTTCTTTCTTTCTTCCTTCCTTCTTTCTTTTTCTTTCTTTCTTTCTTTCTTTCTTTCTTTCTTTCTTTCTTCCTCTCCTTTCCCTCATCTCAGTTGTTCCTTCCCTTTGAGCAGATACTTTCTCTTTTACTGTACCTATTGTACCTTTTGGGTTTTATTTACTTTTTCAGGTTCTTACACTAGGGAGACAATACAATATTTATACATGTGGGTCCGATTTATTTCACTTACTCAGCTATAGAAAAGATAAACTTGAGGCTTTTACAGGTAAATGGGTGCAACTGGAGACAGTACATATTTTTTAAAGAGTGTTAATGCTAGAAATTTTAGCATAGGTTTATATTTAACCTTCAGCATAAAGTGTTTTATTCCATAAAAAGAGTGTTTTATGGTATTTAATAATGGAGAGACTGAGAACCAAGAGGTTTAATGAATTGGAACCCATATACATCTTGTTCTCAAAGCTTTTGGGTTTTCTACTTTGTTGACTTGGATGAGATGAATGCTTGGAAAAATGCATAAGAGATAGAAATTTTGGGTACAGAAGAGTACTACTAGATGTCAATGGGCTGTCTCTGCTTTATTTATGATTTTGCTTCTGGTTTCTTCTTTTTTTCTTCCAAGAAGGAAGGAAAGTATATATTCACAGGGAAAAATGGACCACAGATCAGAGTTCAAACACATCCTATTAGGTCTCTGCCATTTTCCTTACCAAAAACATTCCTATTCCCACTTGTGAATTCTGTACTATGTCCCAGATATGGGGAAAGAAGGGAAAGAAAGGCTTTTTATACAACTGCTTTCTTTTATGGGATGCACTGTGGTGTGAAAGCTAGTCTTGCATCTTTAAGTCTATAAACATGAATGGGGTAGGCTGTCTTGGCATAGAGCAGTAGCAACGTTCTAAGTGTTTATTGCCAAGAGCAACAATATCAGGGCACAGATAATTATGGACAGTTGTTGTGAGCCGTACTAGGAGGGCTGGGCTCAGGGGAGAGGGAGAGAGAACTAGCAGACTTTAAGCTTTTGCATGTGGTCTACTTTTAACCTACATCCACTTTCTCTGGAGAGCAAGGGGTTTTTCTGTAAAGAAAAAATCCCCTGAGGACAGGGATAAACTGATGGTCAAGGGTGAGGAAGGTTTTTTTGCAATGCTAAGTCCAAAGTAGTTTTACACCCCATGACCTGTAAAGAGTGTTGGAACTCCACTGAGGGTTCCGGAGGATCTTTATTGTTTGGGCTTTTTCATCCAATTTTCTGTTGCAATTTCCACTGGCAACATTTTATTAGGTGCCATTGCTGGATCCTGCTGCCTCTTTCTCTTAGTCTGGAGTCAGCTTATGAATGAGGGCAATTCAGTCTCCACAGCATGGTCAGGAGAAAATAAATCTAATGAATTCAGCCTGTAAGGGAAAAATCCACCCTGGGTCTCTTTATCCTGGGGGATGGAAGAAAGGAGGCAGTCATTCTGCCGGCTACCCGGCAGCATCTGGAGCCTGGGTGTTGTCTGGACACCGTGTTTCCTGCTGGAGCTCAACAACCCCTCTGTTACATAAGGGCCGACTGGGCACTGTGCAGGAGAAGCCACTGCCTGGCTCCAGGAACCTGGCCTGGGTGCTTTGGTGCTTCATTCATCTCCCCACCCCTCTCTGTACAAAGCTTCTTTCTATCTGAACCCGTGCCCTTCCTGTGAGCATAATTCTCTTAGAAATGAGGCAAAACTACTACCAGATCAAGTCTCATTAGGGTTTCTGTGTTCCAGCAAGCAGACACCCCCCACACATGATTAACTGGGTGATTTGGGCAAGTATTTTTATTCAAGGAAGATCAAGATCTGAAATACATGCAGCATAACCTGTTGCCTTCTTAGAGAAAGCATTCTGAGTGTGACTCAGTGGCTTCCTTTAGGACATGGGGTCACATTGAGATGTATCCCTTTAGTATGCTACTCTGTCCTGCAATAGTTTCCCAAGAGAAATAGTGATGACTGCTACTAGAACCACCTGATCTGAAGGCACACTGGCTGTGGATGATGAATCGGTCTCCTTGGTGCTCCACGTGGATATCCGCCATGCGCTTGGGACTGTCCTCAGCCTAATACTGTATAGCTGACTGGCGTTCAGCAACCATTTAATTTACTTATGTTACCTAATGTGATTCTCAAATGGCATTATTATGTGGATATAACTATTCACATTTTATAGACAAAAAAGACCTTAGAATGGTCAAACAACTTGCTTGTGTCACACCACAGGTCTGTGGCAAGGCCAGCATTTTATTGTTCCTTACCTGTCTAGCATCAATGTCACCTGAGTCCCTACTCTTTTACCTAATGGCCTGATGTAGGTAAGCCATATGCTTGAGATATTCAATTTGCAGCATTGAAACAGCACACCATCCCCTGTGCTATATTATTTTAAGAAAGGAGCAATCATGAAATATCTATACTATGAAAATTCAAATGGCCCACACAGTGAACAAACTCTGGACACCGGCCGGTTTTATTAGTAATTCACATTAACTTTACCACTTTCACCAATTTTGAGTGCTGTAATCTCCCCTTTGAGGCAAAATTGTTAACCTCTAGCTTTCACAGAAACCGTCAAGGTTTTATTCCCAATTTCCAGTTTGATAGAGGAGCCAGTTAGAAGGACAACTCTAGGTAAGGAGGTTACTGAGGAAAGTCCTCCTCTGATCCTGCATCCCTGCCTGAAAACGGGTGCCAGTGTGAGTGAGAGGACGAGGTCTCTCTTGGTCTGAATTCATTCCACATGAGTTAAGTTGAGTGCTTGCTCTATGCTGGCCACTAACATGGAGGTCGAACGGTACTACCCAGGCACTAACCTGTTCATGGCATTTGTCCTACGTGTTTCACATGCATGGCTCCTTTAAGCCTTTCTGCAGTTCTAACCATGAAGAACAGGAGATCTTTGAACAGGTTAACAATGTTAGTTTTTTGTTACTCGCATAGCATGTTCTCATCTTCTACTTGATTCAGCTGTTGACATGATGTCACTCTGGGTTGTTTTCTCAGAGATCCAACAGAAAAGGAAGCAACAACAATGGAAAAGGACAAAGTTTGGAACAAGTAGGTTCTCTCCAGGGATGTCTACAATAAGGAACTGACTTTCTTTCCTGCCCTAAGGACCAAGCAGTATGCACCAGAGTCCTAGGTATTTTCTGAAAAAAGGAAACACTGAGAAAACCTGGGAGAATATGTGCAGTGGACCCTGCCACCCCTTTTCCTAGCTCTCCATGCTCCCTTTGCCAATTCCAGGTTAACACAGTGTCCAGTGCAGCAAGTAAAGGCCTGCAGCGGCGTAACTCTATTCTTTCAAAATCAGTTGCAGAATCACCTCTTCCAAAAGAGGGTTTGGCCTGGGATGAGACCTGACTTCCACACTTAATTGGCTTTCAAGAAATTTCTTAACATCGGTAAGTCTCAGTTTCTTTATAATGGGACTAATTAAAATTGCATGTTTCTAAAGAGAGAGACCATGTGGTATTTATCCTTTTGTGCCTGGTTTATTTCACTTCATGGCTCCCGGTTTCATTCACATTGCATAAGTGATAGGATTTCAGTTTTCTAAAGGTGAACATTATTCTGCTGTGTATAGGTGCCACATTTTTGTTATCTGTTCAGTCAACTATTGATGGACACTTTGATTGATCCTGTATCTTGTCTATTGAAAGAAGTGCTACAGTAAGCATGGGAATTCCAGTATCTCCTTGATATTCTTGCTTCCTTTTCTTTGAACATATATTAATGTTGGGATAGCTGGATCATATGGTAGTCCTCATTCTAGTTGTTAGAGAAAACTTTACACTGGTTTCCATAATGATTGTGTTAATTTTCATTCCCACCAAGATCATACATGAGTTCCCATTTCTGCACATTCTTGCCAGAATTTGTCAATTTTTATATTTTTAAAAATAGCCTTTCTAATTGGGAGAAGATGGTATCTCATTATAGTTTTGATTTGTGTTTTTGTGATGATTAGTGATGTTGTACATTATTTATGTACTTCTTGGCAATTTGTACACTTTCTTCTGAGAAATGTCTACTCAATTCATTGAATCAAATTATGTTTTTACCACTGACTATTTTGGAGTTGTTTGTGTGTGATGAACATTAATCTCTCATTGGGTGACTAGTGTGTAAATATTTTCTCCATTCTTCAGTTTGTGTCTTAATCCTGTTGATTTCTTTCTTTGCTTTGCTGAAGTTTCTTTATTTGAAATAATCTTATTTTTCTAGTTTTGTTTTTCTTGCCTTGCTTTTGGGGATCTTACACAAAGGATCATTGCTATACTGATGTCTTGAAGTGTTCCTCTGTGTTTGTTCTTGTAGTTTCATAGTTTCAGGTCTTACAGTTAAATCTTTGATCCATTTTGTGTTTATTTTTAAATATGATGAGAGATGCAGGTCCAGTTTCATTCTTCTGCAGGTAGAGTTCCAGTTTTGTCTGCAATACTTCTTGAAGAGACCATCCTTTCTCCAGTTGTTACCTTTGCCAAAGATAAGTTTGCTGTAGATGGGTGGATGTATTACTGGAGTTCTTTAATATTTTACATTGATGTGTGGGTTTTTATGCCAACATCATGCTATTTTGGTTACTATAAATGCATAGTATTTTTACATTATTTCATTTTTTATTAGTACATGTTAGCAGTACATAATGATTGTATTCCTGTAGGGAGCTAATACATGGACCTAACACAACTTAATTCTTTCTTCATACTCTCTGCCTTCCTCCATCTCTTGGTCCCCTCCCCATTTGAGAAAGATGTATTTCCTATTACTTATCTGGTATTTCTCTCTTCCTTTAAAAGACTCACATTTATCTTTCTTCATGGCAAAGTTGTACTCCCTTGTGTATAAATACCACAATATTTTATCCAATCATCTGTTGATGGACATGTAGACTGCTTCCCAGTATTGTCGTTTCTAGCTTTGTTCTTTTCTGTTAAGATCGATTTGGACATTCAGGGGCCTTTGTGTTTCTGTGTGAACTTTGGGTTGCCTTTTCAATTTCCGTAAAGAATGCTTTCAGTAGTTTGTGATGATCTCACTGAGTATGTAGTTGGCAGATTTCACCAGTGTTAGTTGTTCCAATCCATGAGCATGGGATGCCTTTCCAACTTTTGTGTTCTAAGTTTCTTTTATCAGTTGTTTCATAATTTTTGTGGTAGCAAAATCTCTCTTCTTTGACTAAGCATATGTTTCTTAGTCATCATATACATCTCCAAAAATGTGACAGATGAGACTAGGGTCTTCCAATCCTTTGGCCCTCTTGTCTTCAATGCGTGACTTATAAGATCATCCTACTTTTTGGTATCTAAACGACAAAAAGGAAAAGACAACGAATAAGGCTCACTTATTTCACCACCTTGGCTCAGGCACAAAACACCTTATTGCTATTGAGATTCCAGTGAGAAAAACCACACTCTTCTCCCCACAGCTCTAAGATAAAAATAAATGAGCATATCTGCCATGTCTAATAGACCTTGGAGGGTGTTTAAGAATTGTATGGGTAGAAGATTACATGAAAGGGTGCTCTGAGGGAAGAAAAGAAGACAGTAACAGACGAAGGAATATTAAGAGTTACAGAATTTTTGTATTTCAGATTTCAACAGAAATGCAGTGTTTATGGCCAGGAGTATAGGAGGTAAGAGTGAACGTTTGAGCTCAATCTGTATGCTCTGTTGGGATCGTTTTCTTGGCATAGCACCTACCGTAGGACTCTGCTTTCCTAAAGCCTGGCTCCATATGCTGCCTCACACTCCAAGGAGAGATTTGTAAGCATGAAAATAGCTCAGCCCATTCGGTAATTACTTAAAGTCTTATGCAATGTTTAGAAAAAGTTTTACTAAATTATTGTTGCTTAACTGAAAATCAGATGTAACTGTTTGTCCTATATAAGGAACCTCATTGTATGGGTGAGAGGAGGTGTCTAAATTATTTGTCTTTTACTTATAGTTTCTTGTACTTTTGATGAATATTTTAATCATTTCCTTTTTCCAGTCATACTTTTTTCTTTCTAGTTCTGCACACAAAGAAAAATAATTCTCTACCAATAATTCACCTTTCAAGTTCTCCCAAACGGTAAAAAGGAAATATGCATTATGGAGAATCATAACTGGTTTCAAGAATAACTGGTTTGTTCTGTGATTCAGCAACAAAGAGAAACTACAAAAGCACCAACAGTTTTTCTCCATAGTATCAGCTCTTTAAAGAGCTACTGCTGGGGACTGGCAACAGAAGGTCTTTAGTAGATTCAGCCCATCAGGAAGACCAACTTGTTATTGGTCCCTAATTTAATTTTCATAAAATGGTTATGCTTTGCTCCTAGACCAGGATGTACCTCTAAAGAAAGCCAGTCAGCTTATATTTATAATATAAATATACAGTGATAAATATACAGTGATATAAACCAATATAGTAAAATAATAGTAATTATAGCCAAAGAGATTGCAATTGTATTGATCATTTATTTATCAGAGATATTTTTACAGTTGGTTTGTATAAATTTTTATTTAATTGTAAGAAAATAAACTTTGTCATGGAGAGATGAACTAACCTGTCCAAGTTAGAATAGCTGGTAAATTGAAAAGCCAGAGCCACTGAGTTGAAGGTTGATGTTAGCATTGAGCAGCTGGCTGAATCAGTGAAAACTACCTTCCCAGTGGGATGATTGCATAAAGCACCAGCTCTTCCACACTGAAGCACAGCCTTGGACCAGGTCGAGTGATTCAGGTTCAGATACCGGTGGTTGCATTTTCCAGCTGGTACTTTAAGTGCTTCACTTCTCTGTACTTAGATTTTCTTTTCTGTGCATGAATATGATAATACCTACTTAAAAAGGTTATTGTATAAAATGGAATGCATTTTGTTCAAAGTCTGTCAATAAATAGTAATTGATATTGTTATTATAATAAATATTCACTTCCATCAAAATTGGTTTGTATAGAAATTGTTTTTTCTTAGAGAAACCAAGTTCCAAAGTTGACATATAGACAAACAACAACAACAACAACAACAACAAAGAACAAATCTCTTTTATTTCTCTACCTCTTATTCATTTTATTGTTATGATATAATGCATGGGCATTTTAATCAAATGGTACAGGTAAACACGCCTGCATGATATCTAGTTCAAGAACTTCATGTATCAGTGTAACAAGGATACACTTCTCCCCACTATTCCCCTCAAGCCTGGACAAATAAATTAATTACCCCAACAAATGATGGACACTGGCTTGGCATTGTGTCTGCCTAGTCTAGCTCTGTCCCTCTAGGACATGTTATAGCATTAAGTCAATGTGTAAAAAAATCCAGTTTCACCGAAGTGACTACACTGGAGAGAACATGTGAAGAGACCCAAGGAATGTTGGGTTTGCCAAATCAGGTACGGAATCACAAGCACGAAGAACCTTTGGCCCAGTCCATCCCAGCCACTGTCAGATTACAATCTCACTAGAGACCTCGAGTCAGGAAGTCAAGTCAGTTTAGTTTCTCTTGGATTTTTGACCCACAGGACTGTGAGAGATAATAAGCAGTGATTATTCTTTCCTACCACTAAGCTTTAGAGCAGTTTGTTGCCAAGGCATGGTAACCAGAGCAGGGCAATGGGAAACCAATTAGTTATCCCAGTTCGGATGCACTGCCAGGGAGGTGAAGCATGTCTTAGAACTTTCCGTCCTTCCATCTAAGTGGCCACTGCAATGGTGGGCAGCGGCACTGCCCAATCTCTGAGGTTTCCATTAATTCCTGGGGTAGTGGCAGCAGAAGAAGACGAATACAGATTTGTTCTAAAAACGCTCATGACTCTGGAAGATAAAATATGCTTTCTTTGTAATAGCTTTTCCAGTAATTAAAATTTTATTCCCACATCCTCTTTAATAAGTATAAAAATACGTTCCAAATAACCCTTTCCTTTATAGTGGGGAAAGAGGGGGAAAGCTCATACCATATTCCAAACAAATGTAATCACTGCCCTGCCTTCCTCGTCAGTGTTGAAGCCTGTGCTGTGGAGAGCAGAGGGTGGTGAGGAATGTTTTTCATCTGAGCTGTCTCCAGTCACAGTGGCAGTAGCTTGAAGATGGCAGTTGCTTTGCCAGCTTTTGTTGTTAATCCCTTAGTAACGTGAAAGAAAAAATGATTCTAAACTTGGCATTAACTGATGCAGGGCAACTGTTATGGTGCACGATAGGCAACTCAGACTTGTTACCTGTTCACAAAGATCTTCACTCATGCCACGAAGGTAAAAAAAATTAAGATGTCTGCCCAAGAGAACAAAGTAAATAAGGTAGTTGTGCTTTTGGCTATGAATGATGAGAATAAAAACAAAATGTGCAGATCCTCTGGGGGGAAGAGGGAGAAGGTCCATGCAGTCCACCCGCGAGGAAGGTGTTGAGCTGCTGCTGAGCCTGTTTGTGTCTGCTCTGAGGAAAGAGTTTCCCGAGGGCTTGGTGTGCCAGGGTGGACACAGCATTGCTCACAAATGCTTGCTAAGCCTAAGGGAAGTATTGAGGGAGGACAAAGGGGGGGTTCTTTCTCTATGTATTTACTCTGCCACTGTGTGGAGTTAGGAAAAAAGGAATGATGATTATCATATATAATTTGGCTTTTATATGAAGTAGTTTCATGCACTCCTTCCAATCTAGGGGCAAAATTAAAACATGAGCAATCAAAAAGTAGGTCCTACTTTCTATCTCTTGACTCTAAAGCATAAAGGCTTTCAGTTTGTGGTTGATGTATAAAACCTTTTAAAGACTTCCTATCCTATGCCATTTTAGGGCTAAGTAAACAGGCTTTTTTGTTTTTTAAAAATTAAGTTTATTAGTACATTTTGTACATACATAACGATCACATTCATTGCAGGGAACATGTACTTGTACATGATGTACTTGATTTTTCCTTTTTTCCCAATTGGCCCATCTTCCCCTCCCTATTTACAAAGCTTTTTTCCATTTCCTTTTATTAAATCATTTTTTCCTTTTCCTTTCTTTCCTTGCCCCGACCATAGTTCTTCTTTCCTTTTGAACAATTTCTTTCCATTTCACAGCATCTATTGTCACTTGGTCCTAAGGCAGGATATTTTTATAAATGTATGGACTGATCTCATGGGCCAGAATCACACTTGTGCAAATGTAGGGTACTGTCTCACTGGAAGAACATTACTTCAAAAATATATGAATATATGAATATCCTGGGCTCCCTTATTAGTCCACTATGAAAAATCGTATATTCCTTTGTGCAATTTGTATTATGGGAAACTAGCAAGACATCATAGCATAATTCGTTCCTTAATATTTCATACTTCAGGTAACTTTTGTAATTTCAAAGCTAAAAGAAATCTCATTCATCAATTGCTTTATATTACAGATGAGCCAACTGATAAAATGAATAGTTAAGAAGCTTCTCTAGGTCATGTAGGTTTATTGGCCAAACCCATTCTCTTTATCTTCAATCCAAGATTTCTTCAACAAATCTCAACAAGTTATTTTAGAATGAGTTAGTATTTTGGAAAGAACCTCTAGGTAAGAGTGGTTTTTTAAATCTGTGGTTAATATCAGATCAATTAAGTGATAGAGCCTTGGATTTATATCTAGATCTCTTACTTCCTAATTGCTTAAGAAGGGCTTCTCAATTTCTCTGTGCCTTGACCTCCCCATCTGTATTGGTGAGCCTTTCCACTGCTGAGGTGGAATACCTGACACTCACAGGAAAGGCTTAATTTAGTTTATGGTTTCAGGGGTTCAGTCCATGGCCAACTGGCTTTAAGGCAGACACATCATGGCAAAAGGTGTGGCTGAGCTCAGATGTTCCGCTCACTGTGGATGGGATGGAGAACAGGGGAACAGTCCAGAGAGAAAGGGTCCAGGGACAAGTAAGTTCCTAAGGTCACACCTCCATCATTCTCCCAGACACACACACAGGAGTGATTTACTAATTGCCTGGGTGAAACCAACCTAAGCAAGTTTATAATTCAGCTTAACTGTTGCATATGTTTAAAAATGAATGGTGTATCTCTACCCCAGAGTGCTTTGTGAGGATCAAGGGTACCAAAACATGCAAAAGCTTTGGAGTGGCATGTAGAACTTTGTATTTTTAGCTAATATTCATATGTTCAACTCTACTTGTCTGTGTCACTCTAAACCTATGCAAAGTTTCCTAGGCTGGTTTATTTAGTCTGCTTTATTACTTTGTTCTCTATGCAGTATTGAGTTTGAGTTTGTTGTCATAAGCTGTAGAAAAAAAAAAGCTTCTTTATTTCTTAAGCCAGAGATACTATGTCTTCAGTTTAGCAAGGTCATCTTTTCACATGTGAAAAAGCTAAGAGCTTTAAAGAAGCAGTTAAAAAAAAACCCCAAACTCCTTAGAAACCCAACTGAACAAATATAAATCTCTGTGAATGACTGAAAAGATGATATTTATTTGACTTTAATTTCCAGGCTGGAGACTATGTATTTTTACTTCACTATTTTTAAAATTTAAATATTCACCATAAGTTTCTTTCATAAGTTTTTTTCACTTTTTATAGTTCTGCCTCCTAGACTTTGACATTCTGGGCCTGTGAGAGAAAGAGCAGCTCCAAAAGTCTCTAAGATGTCCCCTAGTTGGATTTCTCTGCCATTTTGTAATTGTTTTCTATGTGTCTACTTTTGCTTGCTGACATTTTTCTTATATCTTTTATGTTTCCATGTAGGATATACTGTTCAGTTACTTGTTTATCTCTTTCTATTGCTTTCACTCTAGAGTATATAATGAGCATCCTTACTTTCTCAGAGTCCACTTTCAAATAATAGCCCACTACTTGCCCTGCATTACAGATATCTTGCAACAAAATATTGCTTCTTCCACCCTTGCATCTTTGGGGCTGATGCTGTCATGTACTGTGGTTGATTCATGCTCTACTGCATTCTGTGTATTGGTTTAGGCACTCAAGTATAGTTTGAGTTTTTAAATTTCTAGATACTGCCTTTGATATTGCCTTTACTTTTGCCATTTCTAGTGTTTTCCATGCCTTTATGCATGGTAGATACAAGATTTTGTCATGCATCACTAACCCTAGCATGGAGCACTGTGTATAACATTGCTTTAAACACAAGTGTCCTGACAACCAATTTTCCCATTTTCTGTGCATCTGAAAAATCACATATTTTCTTTTTGAAAAATATCTTCACAGAGTAAACAGTTTTGTGTTAGTGAGCTTCTTCTCTTTAAGAAAAGAAAGCAACATTCTGATGAGATGTATGCTGTAAATTTTTCTATGCATCGTTGTTTATTTCCTGACTGGCTTCAGGACTGCTTACCATTAGTTTTTGACAGTTGGGCTATTAATGTTTCTAGGAGTGTGTGTGTAAATGTGTGTGTGTGTGTTTTGCCATGTTAAGAGTTTACAGTTTCTTAAAATTTCTCTGAGGTCATTCATTATTTGTGGAGAATTCTCAATACCTCGGAATGATGGTCCATTTTTCTGGCTTTTTCTCCCCTGACACTCCAGTTCCATGGCTGGTAGAATGTTGATGCTGTCCCATAGCCACTGGGTTCTCTCTTTTTCTTTGGTTTTTCTTTTATTCTTTTCTCCAGTGCCTTGGTCTGGAAATTTCTACTGACCAGTTCCCAGTCAGCATCAGTCCACCGTGGGTCATCTGAGGGACTGTGTATTGGTACGTTGTTCCTTCTTATTGTCAGGCACTAATGCATTTTCATTTTTATTTATTTAATTTTTTACTAACTCATTTTTAAACTCAGTTATTTTCCCCTCATCTTTGCTAAGTCTACAAATGTGCATCATAAAGAGCTTCTTCATCTGATACCACGCATTTTATTTCAAAAGTTCTGTTTGAATGTTTTTCCTAAAGTTTTGGCCCCTCTATTAAATGTCCCTTTTTGTCCATTTATGTTGCCAAATTTTTCACCCAGATCCTTTTGCATGTTAACCACAACTACATTTTAGAGCTTGAATTTGATTTTTCCAGTATCTCCAAGCCTATATTTGTTAATTTCTTTTTGAATCCTTTTCCCTCTGCTTCTTTGTATGTCTTGTAGTTTTTTATTGATTGATGGACATTGTGACAGTTGATCTTGATATGTGAACTTCACCAGGTTAAGAAACACCAGGTGGATCAGTACAGCACACTCCTGGGTGTGTCTGGGTGGGTCATGGAGGTGTGGCCTTGAGTACTTGGTGAGATCAAGGCCCCTTCCTCTCTGGCTTGTTTTCTTTTGCACTGCTTTGGGGCTGCCAGAAACTAACTAACCTGCTCTGCTCTGCTTCATGCCCTTCTTCCATGACTGTTCTGCTTTGCAGCCAGGTGAAACCATGAGCTACATTAAACTTTTCCTCTTTTAAACTGTATGTGGTATGTTGTGTAAGCAAAGAGAAAGCTGACTAACAGAGACATGGAGGCAGAGATCAAGGTGTATGTTATTTACATTTGGAAATCATTACATTTAGCCTTTCAAGCCACTCATGAGATGGTTGAGTAGAGCTAGGAAGGAGTAGACTTATGTTTGGGTTTTACAGTTGCAAAAGTTACCTTCACCCACCAAATTGCTCACCTTTGTCTCTTGAGAGGCTGATTTTGGATGATGGTGAAGGATGGGATACCAGGGAATTTTCCCCAGTGTTTATGTTATACAAAGAAGAATATTTATCCTCCATTTTGGATCTCTGATGTTTGTGATTTACTTAAATATATGAAACGCACCAAGCTGTTAGTTTCTAGAAAGATGGCTCATAACATGCAGATATCTTTGTAAAAAGCCTATGAAGACATGGAACTAGACCTCAGTCAGAGATGGAATCATAAGACAGAGCTGAGGTGGAGAAAGTGCTTGTATTTCCATAAGACAGCTCATCAAAGAAAGAAGAATGTTACTGAAATATTGTGTGAATCTATCGGTGTGCTTCCTGCTTTCATTTATGAATAAATATCTGGACATAAATATAAATAATTTCATTGGATTTCAGATATAACATGCATTGGTGCATGCTTACAGAATGACTAAGCATCCTGGTTTACCTAGGATAGCTGCAGATTTAGCAAAAGACTCCATGTCTTGGAAAACTCTCCTTACTTCCTCACGAACAGAGTAGATTGGTCTGTTGCAGACTGCAAAGCCTCAGCATTGATTTCCTGGGGCTGGTTAGTAATGAAGACATTCAGCTTTACCTCAAACCTACTGAGGCAGAAACTGCCTTTTCAAGAGGACCAACAGGGGATCCTCAGGCACATGAGAGTGTGCAAGGTATGGTTACAGAAACAAGAGTCAGGAATTTACACACATTCAATTGAAATTCTTGAGATATTCTAGAAAACATTTCTAAATGTCTCTTTTTCAATTTCCTTTTCTCCAATACCAGCATTACTCAACCCATGGGCAGATCTTCATATCTCTTCCTAGGGGCTAACCCAGTCCACTTCTTCCAAGGCAGCACAGAGTGTCAAAGTTGTTGCTCTCTGAGGATACAATTAATCTCTCCTTTGAGTGTATATGCAGTTTCTAATTAAATTCACTGCTTCAGGAAGATCTTTTAATTTAGATATGCTTATGTCTCTAGAGAATGATAAATTAAACTGTCTAAAATGTACAATAAACCACTCATTATACTACCTAATGAATTAAACTCTAGTAAATTGTATATTCTGATTATTTAGAGTTTGAAGACTATACAGTAAAATTCCTCTGGATAAAGAAAATGGATAAAATTTTCTATCCATATATGCATTTTCTGTGGGATAGAAATATCTTTAATTTTCATTTTTGGGTAAGTGGTTTTAGGAAAATTTATTTAAACATTCATAGGACAAATAGTCCAAACCTTAAACTACATCACTTGTACATAAAAAAGATCTTGGTTGCTAAATCCTTCCAGCTCTGCACATTATTTAACCATATGGATTATTTTCTTTCCATTTTGGAAAGCAGTATCTATCTTACAGGGTACCAGAAAATTTACTTTTTAAATTTTGATTATGCCTTCCTTAAAGCATTTTTCTTTAGCACTGTGAGTTTTCCAGCTCTGTGCATGGATGCCTGAAATAATCTCCTGAACCTCCAATGTTTGTTTAAGTTGGCATCAAATCCTAAAAAAGTTCCAGCAAGGCTTCCTGTGGCAACTGTCCAGACATACAGCTCAGATTCACTGCTGGCCCCTTACCTGAACCCCTGACTGTTCAGTGGAACTACAGGGCTGACTTCAGGAATGAATATGTAGCTCTGTGGAGTAATTAGGTTTTCCTGGATTGTGCTTTACTTCATCCTCATTCCAGTTTAACTAATATATTAAAAAGCATGACTTTGTTAGACAAAACACCTACATTTTAGGTTTGACCCAAGACAGGCTTGTGTCTGCTTTTACTCAGCCTGCAGAACAGAATAACTTTGAGAACCATCCCAGGAATTCTATGGGCCCCAGTGTCTCTACTCAGAAAATGAACCCATAAAATCATCCATAAAAGAAATAATAATAGTAATAGTAAATATTTAACAGAGTTGTTCCGAGAATTTAGTGAATAAGTACATGAAAAGCACATCATTCACAGCTGTAGCGTGTGCACTTCCTCTCCTAACCATCGTCATGGCAGTTGTGAAATGACAGTACTCACTGTCCTCAGAATTACAGTGAAATAAAGCTATAATTCTGTACACATGGTTAGGCATATTTAAATATGTTCATCTGTTTTCCACAACTATAATTTATTTGCACAATCCTTTCTTAGAAGTTTTTTTTTTTTAATCCAAAATATGAAAAGCTTTTTGGGAAAAAGAAATAAAATAACATATGCTTTGACTTGTCCTAGGCTAACTCAATGTTGCTTAGACAGACTATCAAAATGCCATTGTTTTTATGGATATGAAAGCTCACACCATAGCCCGGTTCACTCTTGCATATGGGTCTAACTTCTTTTCATGCATAGCATGTGATGAATTTACCCTCAGTAGTATTGAAAATAGTTCAAAGTTCTAGTGTTTATAAAGGTTTGCATATATATTCTACACTGTTCATGCAGGATATTCATGATGAAGGATTTTGAGGCCAAAGTACTTGCCCTTTGTAACTATTTGACATTAATCCAACCTTAGTTTTTCATACTTGTAGTAATGTTAATGATAGTGGTAATTTATTATTATATTAAGAAATGTATCAATTAGTGGTAAAAGTCATTACACACAGAAATGCATAATATGATCCACTACTCAGTATAATGAGGTACTGCGATTGACTCCAGTTTTCAGTATGAAAACTGAGGCTTAGATAGGTAAGTGCACTGCCAGGGTGATCCAGAAAGTGAATATTAGCCCCGGATTTAAGGTGCTTGCTTTACGTCCTGTCTTTTCCTGCCTGCCACAGAGTGAGCCCTCTAGTTTATTTTTGCCTTTCAGGGCTTTCATGGGGAATTCATCAGTTAGTGCAGAAGAGAGTATTTTCTAAACTATAAATCTGTAGAAATGCTGGTTATTACTTGTATTATTGAGGAACTGTAGCTTCTGAAGCCAGAGCAAAATCTACTCTAACACCAGTGAAAATTCAAGTAGGAAAAAGTCCTGCAACTCTACTTTTCTAGGATCTTACATAATTGGATATTTCAGACATACAGGTCCCCTTCCAAACGTCATTTCCAAAACTCTTCTTCACAGGAGACCCAGCCCTTTTCCTGTATGAAGTACAAATGCTAGATGCATAATTCTATCTTGCATTTCGTATAGGAACAGTACATTAATTTCCTAGGACTCCTGCAATAAATTAGCACAAATGTGGTGGCTTAAAACAACAGAAATACTTTTTACAAAGCTAAACATGCTCATACCATATGATCTTGCAGTCACACTTGGTGGTATTTACACAAATAAATAAAAAACACTTGTCCACACTCAAACCTTCACATAAATATTTGTAGCAGTCTTATTTATAATTGTTGAAAACTGGGAGCATTCATGATGTCTTTGGTGGGTGAGAAGATAAACATAATATACATAGACAATGGAATATTATTCGGACCTAAATTAAAATAAGATCTCAAGTTCTGCAAAGAGAAAGGAAACTCAAATGCATATTACTAAGAGAAAGAAGCCAATCTGAAATAGTTAAACATATATTTATGGTGGTTGATTTTATGTGTCTGCTTTTCTGGGTAGTAGGGCTCCCAGATACTTGATGAGACAGTGTTCTGGGGTTTTTGTGAGAGTGGTTTTGGACAAAGTTGACATTTATATTAGTAGAATGAGTAAAGTAGATTGCATTCACAGTGTGCACGGAACGGACTTCATCCAATCAGTTGCAGGCCTGTGTGGGACACAAAGGCTTCCCCTTTCCCAAGTAAGAGAGACCCCATTCTGCCCACCATCCTTCTGAGACCTATGCCTATTTTCTGCCTGTAGATTTGAATCGAAACGTTGGCACATGTTGACTCATCCTACAAATCTTAGGGTGCTCTAATCTCCACAGTTGCACAGGCCAATTCTTTATAATAAATCTCTTTATCTCTACAAATCTAAATCTTCTAGAGAATCCTGACTACTACAATAGTGCACGATTCAGAGTTTGTGAGACTCTGAAACAGCAGAACTGTAGAGACAGTGGAAAGGATGAGCAGTTGTCAGGGGCAGGGGGGAGGGGATGACAAGTAGGCCTAGCACAGAGGACTTTTAGGGAAGTGAGACTATTGTCTGATAATTTAATAATGGATATGTGTCATTTCACATTTTTCAAAACTCAAAGACTGTACAACACCCAAAGTGAACCTCACCTGAACCATGGACTTTGATGCTGACACAGCTACCTGGGTTCATGAACTGTAACAAATGGTCCAAGCCTTCTGTTCCAGAGGTTGGTAATAGGGGATTTGTATGTTTGAGGACAGCACAGACTGTATATGGAAACTCCATGCATTTTCAGTTTTGCAGTGAATCTAAAACTGCTCCAAAAATACAGTTTGTTACAAACATACAAAAACATGAAGTTGTTCTCACAGTTTTGAAATCCAGCTTGTCAGCAGGGCTGGGCTCCATCTGGTGGCTCTAGGTGTGGAGTTCTCTGCTTCTTCCAACTTCTGTGGCTATGACCATTCCTTGAGTTGTGGCCAAATCATGCTAGTTTCTGTCTCCTCCTCAGTCACAGTGCCGGCTCTTCGCCTTGGTAGGACACTTGCCATTGAATTAGGGCTGGCCTGAGATCTCCTTCTCAAGATGCTTAACGTAAGCACCTCAAAAAGATCCTTTTCCCAGTAAGATAAAATTTATAGATTCCAGAAATTAAGACACAGACAGATCCTTTGAGGGGCTACTGTTCAGATCATTTGCCCAATCTTGCTCAAAAGACCTTAGGTAAAATTTACTCAATGACTTCTCAAGAAAGTTTTCTCCTTTATTTCTCCACTACATATTTATGAAAAGAGACATATGACAAGGAATGAACTTTCTGTTTCAATCATAAAAAGAAAATATCAGAAGTAGCAATACTTATTTTGGAGCCAAAAAGTGACAAGCCTGAAGTCTTGGTGGAGCTGCTGAAACAAGTCTGAATTTTATTCAGCTTATGGTTCCAAGTGTCCATATGGTTTAAGTTGTTGGTAATTGTGTTTTTTATTACTTGCATCTCAAAACACCTTACCTATTAGTGTATGAAAATATAAATGAAAGAAATAGAGAAAATTATGTGATATTGAAAATATAGTAGGCATAGAATCCAGGAAAATAAGCAGCTATCCCAATTTTCAAGTTGGCTGAAGAATCGTCTGGGAATTATTTCACAAACACAAATAGAAGGAACCATCCTGAAGAATAAGAGTGATGAGAAGTATCCTAGCTAGAGGAAACAAAATTTAAAATCAATGGCAAGGCTTTGAATTCTATAAAATCAGTTAGTCATATAAAGATTTGAATAATGCAGAGATGGAGGGAAACACATAGAGCAAATGGCAAAATTTCAAGGTCAAAGCTTCCCTTAGGAGTAGCTTTATGTATGCCCTGTGATAGAGATGAGGAACCATGTAGGCAGCGGGAAACGATGGTTTTTCATACCTTAGCACTAGTGGACAAGCCCTAGTGCAAGCCCATTATAGATATACAGGAGACACAAAAATGAACCACATGTCATTCCTACACTTAGTAGTTACCATTTCTTGAAGGTAAATACTCATCTGAAAGGTTACGGTAAGTTAAGAAAGTGTCCCAGAGCTATAGATGCGAGAATTCAGGTCTTGATTAGACCAAGAATGAAAGCCTTTATGTGGAAGCAATTTAGGTTACTGGCTATTTATGAGTCTAAGGTCTGCTGTACTCCATCACCTTAGCCACCAAAATAGCGGACCTCTTGAACTTCTAGCTCCACAGTCCATGAATCTGTTTATTACATTACAGTACATCTTTGGCATCCACACAATAGTTTACAGCTATACTTGATACAATTCCACATTTTTGTTTTATAAAATATGAGATCATGTTGAATATAATTGCCTTTATGGAAAATCAGCAGAAGTAATAGCACTTAATAATGCTTCTAAAATATATAAAATACCTTCTTCTTGGATTCTTTCAGAAATTCTGGGAGTAGAAGAGTTCAGATACCCTAACATTAAGGAACAAAAGAATGTAACTCACCAATTCAGAACAATAAACACATCGATTATACCAAGCATAAAACCACCTACTTCTTCTGATTCTAAATCTCCCAGATTAAATGGGTAAGCTTTGAGCACATATGCAGCTTTGTTGTTAACACATGTACACATCCAAGGCCAAAGCTCAGGTATTTGCATATAGCAGCAAGTGAAAACCAGGGCCACATGGACAGTTTCAAATAGTATTGCATAACCAGAGCTGGAGTTAGAACAAATCTTATGCAGTGAAATGCCAGCCAAACTTCTGCTTCTTTTCCAACCATGACTGGCCCTCTCCGTAGCAATGAAAGGGCGACCCAGATAGGTCTGTAGGCACAGCCCAACCAGGGGCAGGGGAGCCTGTGAAGATGGGGCAGTAACTGTCTACCCTGAAGTCTGGAAGTTTAAGGACACGCCCTTCCATGTGCTTATGTGAGCTCTCATTTGGTTACAGTGGGATTTTATAATTCTCGATGCCTGCAGCGGCCTGGGATGCTTGAGACAAGACTTTTGCAAACATCTACATAAGCAGAACTCATTTCTCTGGAGACACGAATGAACTCCCATTACTCAGACTTGAGGTCTTTGACTTAAACAGACAAATTATCCACTTAGTCTGACAGCCGGGTTTCCCTGCTGCTCTGCTTTCCTTATTCCGGGAGTCCCAATGCTGTCTTCCCTGCTACACACATTCCACAAAGAAAGACTGTACAACTCTACGCTAAACTCATGAGAAGTTTGCAGGGGCTTAGGCATAGCATCACAAAACTCTGCCTTCTGAGGCATTCTCCACACCTAGCAATCCCAGTTTCCACCTCTCCAATCTCTAGAATCAAGCCCCTGTGGTTTACCTAGTATCAGAAGAGTACACTGAACAGCTTTGTGTTTTAGGGCAGAGCTCAGTCTGCTCTGGAAAAAAATACAATACCCATGATCATGTTTTGCCTTCATAATACTTAGGATTTGCTGAACCTTTACTATGTGATATTTATGTGTCTGTTCGTCCTTACAATCTCCTTATTCAGCAGACGTCACAGTTACTCACTTTCCAGGTGAACCTGGTCTGCCTTGGAAGTCAAGTGATAAAATTATGCACTGTCTTAGCCATTTTCTTCACTGCTGAGACACAATTCCTGATGCCTGAAGCTTCAAGGAGAGGTTGGTTTGGGCTCAGTTTGTTGAGGTTTCCATTCTTAGTCTACTGGCCCTGTAGCATGGCAGAGGAGCATGGTGGTGGAGAGGTGCTCATACCCCGGTGGTTAGGAAGCAGAGGGAAAGGTGGTCAGGGAAGGGAGATAAACCCCTAGGCCATGCCCCAGCGACCCACCTCTTCCCATCATGCCCTGCCTCCTAATAGTTATTTTGCTTTCAACCCTCGGATTCCAACTCTCTTCCAAAAGCCCTACCTAAGTGCACACAAAGCTCTGAGGGGACAACTGCATGCAAACCCCAACGCACACCCAGTATGTGACAGTGATGGGGGTCACACTGAGGCCCATCTGTGCTCTGAGCATCTGTCCCTTCACACTGTGCAGGGGGTTACTGAGTTTCACTTCAGTCTGAGCTCTGCCATCCTGTTCACCAATCCAGAGCACCCCTTAGAAGTCCCGCCCTAGGCAAACCTTAGGAGCAGCAGCAAATGCTTTCTGGAAGGACTAATTGATCTGTTGGGCTGGGTTGGAGAAGTGCATTGATCTGTTAGACTGAGTTGGAAAATGTGAGGAGAGTAATCCAATCATGCCATGGAATTCTGGGACCTGTCACCTCCGTAATAGTTTTGCACGTAGTCCAAAGAGAAGGATCAGGAGTACAGCATGTGGGTGGGTTGGCTGAAGGTGAAGGCAGGCTCTCTGGTCAGGAAGGCCACAAACATGCAGGGGGAACGTGGGTTTGAAGCTCTGCATCTGAGGCCAAAAATGTCCCTGGAAGAGGCCACTAGATCCAGGCTGTGCCAAGGACACAGGCCAGCTTCAGTGGCCCCATCTGCCAAAACTACAAGGAGCTGGGATCTCACCTAGGACTCAGTGAAGCAGTGGAAGGACAGAATGTGGGTAGAGAGACCCACACAGTCATCTCCACGAGAGTGAAATGGAGCCCAGTCCATGCGCTCTCATCAAATGACTGTGCTTTCCAGATATGATGGACACACCACATTTTGCATTAAACATATTACATAAATCATCTTACTTTGTTACCATGATACTTCCCCAGAGGACATAGCTTTTAATATTAGAGACATTGAGACTTGAAGAAATTCATTTTCTTGACCTCCTCTGATAGTTATATTTGAATTTTCACTCTGTGATTTAAAATGGTAGAAGATACCACTCAAATGACATCATGTTTATGTTCTAGTTGATGTTGAGTAGTCATGTAAAATGCCCACACTAGAATGAAGGGCCGAGTTCTAACAAGTATCTCCAAAAGTTGATCCATGATGGGTTGAGTGTGAGACTTGTCTATGTAGCTTTATTTCTTGTAAGTGGCTTCAAAACGCCTGCCGTCCCTAGGATTTTGGAGAATATGGCCTACTATGCTTTTCCTGAAGACAGCACAGGATTGGGGTAATGATGGCTGGTCGATAGCTCATGTAAAAATTCAAAGGATGTACACAGTTAAGTGACTTCTGTGGTAATAATATGTTGCAAAGTGAATTAATTGTTTGTATTTAGGCTTTGTAAGTAAATGCCATGTATGTTTTTTTACATTTCCTTAGGATATGCTTTTTGAAAATTATCTACAAGAGGGTGCTCCTTGTACCACTTGAAATCCTAGGCTTAGACTATAATTCAGAGTTGTTTTAGTCAAGCCCACATTCCTTTTCCTTGAGCCCTAGACCCTGAACTAAACTTTCACAATTAAGCTCAATTGTGTCAATTTGGTTAGCTTGGAATCCATTTCTGGGTGGTTTGGGTAGGTCATAGAGATGTGACCTTAGGTGCTGTACACAGTCTCTGGGGTCATGGAGACGTGACACTGAGTGCTGTACACAGTCACTGGCCCCTCTTTCTCCAGCACTTCTCACCTGCTCTGTTTCCCACCTCTTTGAACTAACAGCTTTGCTCCACCACCCTCTGCATGATGTTTCTGCCATGGAGTCAGAACTCAGATGCTCTGAAACCACAGCCAAATGCAGCGTCTCCTCCATTAAACTGTGGGTACAGGGTATTGTGTCCCACTGATGGGAACATTAACCAACACATCAACCAAATTGGCCCGAGGGTCACAGAGCCACACCACATGGCCTTTGAGTTTCCTGTGATGCTCAGGGGCTCAGAAATCCTTTAGGGGTTTATGTGGTGCCTCTGGAGCAGGTTCTTGTTTACTTCAAGTTCGAGGACTGAGGCCGTCCTGTACTCCCAGCCACCCCTCGCTCCAGCATGCACACATCGTTCCTCCAAGCTATGGAGACTTCCATTATGTCTCAGATGTCAGAGGAAGCCCCTTGAGTGGCAGTTTTGGGCAAGTAACATAATTTTCCCATCGTGACTGTCTTTGCATGAACCTTGGCATTTGGAAACTCATCATGGATGAATTGCATTAAACTCTTCTCCTGTGTCCAATCTGGGGAAAGACATTGTTTCTGAAGGACACTGAATACAAGTAAGGGGCTTGAGAAAACACAAATGACCATACTGAAAATTTCTAAAGTTAGAAAATATATAGTTTATCCAGTTCATTCCAGACTCCTGAGTCAGTAAGTGTTTATAGTTTTGAGTGGAGTAAAGTAAAAAGTTTCAGGGCTATGTCAGTGTTTCCATTACACCCTTTACTTTTTCACCCTTAGCTAACACCAGTGTATTAGTATATCCATAAAAATTAATATTCCACTAAATCTGGCACAGACCTGTAAAGTAAATATTTACATATCCTTTCAAATATTAATTTAACTGTTTCTACTAAGTGGTAAACCTGCCAGGCATGAACATTCCAAATTTATGGTCCTTTTCAGTTAATTTATTGGGGCTATTCTTTCAGTGATTAAACTCAGCCAAAAAAAAAAATAGTACCAAAATGGACAGGAAAGCAGAAAAGTCAGAGACAGAGAGAGAGACAGAGAGAGAGAGAAGAAAGAAAGAAAGAGAGAGAAAGAGAGAGAAATAGAGAGAGAGGAGAGGGGTAGAGAGATTAATTACCCAGAAGCTTCCAATATGAGGTCATCAAAAACAAAAAAGTGGAAACTGTCAGATAAGGCAAATGTAGGACAAGCAGGCAAGGTTGTTTGCATCACAGTATGTGCTGCTGGTCTCTGTCCCTTGCCTATCAGCTCTCAGGCCATGGCCTGGTGCTAGCCCAGCAGTGGTGGCTACAGGGCAGGTGCTCAGGACAGAGGGACTCCTGGAATGTGGCTGAATCCTAACCCATTTGGCTGCCTTAATGGTGTGGAACCCAGCTCTCCATCAGTGCTTCGAACTTCAGGTTCACGCTAAGATGGTGGAGAAAAGGAGCCTCTGGCTGACAAAGGAGCTAGCGAGGACAAGGAGAGGCAAAAAGGACGCGCTCAGGGCTGCAGGCAGGAGTGAACCAGGGCGCCAGACAGACACTCTTCCTTTGTCAGTGCCTATGCTGCTTTGCTTAGGGACAAACACTGTTGAGATCGCTGTCCCCTTGCCTTATTCCCTAACTTTCTTAAAACACCTATGATACTAAAAAGTGTCAGAATGACAAGACTTATTTGAGTCAAGATCTGGCCCCACCACTCACTGGCTGTGTTATTTGGAGACAGGTAATTCATTTCCTGAATATTTATTTCTTTATTCATGAAGTAAACATCTAGTAAAGAGTCCTCAGTAAATACTTAATGGTACTACATCCTGGTGTGATTACAGTTAGGGTCATAATGCACTGAGCAGACAGATAAGCAATTATTTGGGAATAGTATTATGTAAACTACCATTCATACAAGCAATAATTATAAATATTTATAATGGACAAGGCACAGTCAAAAGTGTGCCTTACCAAATCTATGCAATACACACCTAGGACTTTTTTGTTTCAGAATTTTTCAGTTTCAACATCTTTATCAAACTGACTTATAGATTTAGGCAATGAAATCTCAAATGGCTTACATTTTTTGTTGATTTTGAAAGACTAATTCTGAAATTGATATAGGAGTACAAAGGACCTAAATTAGTCAAATCATTTTGAAAATGGAAATAAAAACAAGTGAACAAAAAGGGGATATGTACTAGTTGATATCAAAACTTCCTGTGTAGTCATACTAATCAAGATCTTGAGGTATAGGTCAATAAAACTGAAAAACAAGTAGAGCAGTGGGTCCATGAGTGTATGACCACTTGGTTTTCTACAATGACAACAGGGAAATTCATTGGGAAGGGGGTGTTCTGTTAAAAAATAAATTAGTAATAACTCAATCCATATGAAACAAAATGAGTCTTAATCCCTACCTCACACTGTATAGCAGAACTTTAGAGCAATTCATAATTGGATGATATATTTAGATCAATTATCAATTCATAACTGATCTAACTGTAAAATTTAAAACTCTGAAACTTCTGGGAGAGAATATTTGCAACCTCAGGGTAGGCAAAAAGTTTTTGGTGTAAGTAGGACACAAAATACAGTATGAAACAATATATAGCATCACTACAATAAAGTTAAACACACACCCATCAAAAGGTATTGCTAGGTAATGAAAATAATAAGGTACGTAAGGATAAGAGAATTTTTGCAGTATTTGTGTAGAGTCTTCTCCAGACTTGCACGGAAAATTAATAGATGAGATATGTGGACTACTGATAGACTCTGGATTACTGACATACTATTTGTATGATCTCAAACTACGGTTAAATTTTTAAAATCAATTGTTACAGTAAAAGGTACATTGCTACCAATCCTCCTAAAAATATTCTCTCTTAATTCGAACCACTGAGCCCAGCATTCTTGCCACTTTCTGAAGTAGTTCTGGGAGTCCTCCTTCATGGGTGTCTTTAGTTGTACCTAGACACAGCTGACTCGATGTTTATTTAAAATGTTTTTCCTGTCCCGGTCATTTGGACCTTGTGCAGGATCCAGGAGTCATGCAATTTCCGGTCTGATGAGTAAAGTAGGTGAGCCTGCCTTCCCACTGAACACGATCTGCAGCACCATCGACTATTTTATTAGCAACTTGTACGGATACTTGTGAAAGAGGTCTTCCAGGACTGCTTCGGAAAATGGCAAGGATAATGACGTGAGTGTGTTTGAAAAATGGGGAGTATTTTGAGGGGGACTAATGACAACGTGTCTTCTACTGTAATAAATCTTTTAAATTTAAATATTCACCATATATTTTAATTTTACCTTGTATTGCAGTATATCCTCACCCACAACCTCTCATCCTCCGCCGTAACAAATACAGGTACATTTTTTACTTTAGTTTTAGCATTATGCCAGAAATTTACCTTTTTCAAGTCTGATTTTCATAGCTTTGAGATCAAATTTGTACTTGTATACAAACAATGAATGTATAGCTGAGATCATTGCTGTAGGCCCCGGGAGAATCCCTCTTGCATCACATTGATGCATTGATCTGTAATACAGCACACTGGAAAGCTTGGCTACCAGGCTTTCCAAAGAGAGATTTTCCACAGAGGCCTTCAACTGAACTCCAACGATTTTTCCAACCCATTTCAGCCAAGAAATAGATTGGCACCTTTTCTAATGTGAGCCAAAGTGGAAAGAACACCAGCCCAAGGTCCAGAGGACTCATGTTCTAATCCCAGTCCTTCGCCTGCTACTTTGAAGGGTATCCTTAGATGAGCATACAGGACTTTAGGGAGCACAGAACAAGAGTCACTGATGAAAAGGCCAAGCCAAAAAGTTTGAAAGAAGCTTTGCCAATTTTTGAATACATATCTGATGTTGAATTTCACATTAGATTTTTTTCTTCAGTAAGTAGAGCAGCATTCTTCCATGTGAGAAACAGATCACTTTACTGTAGCTCTTTTGAACACAGAGAAATCTCAAAGAAAAAATACAAGCTTCTAACAGCTATGCAATGATGCAATGATTCAATCTTTTATCCATCTACGTTGGGCCACAGATGAAAAATATCAAGGAAGTTTAAATCAAAATAGTCTCAAACTTTATAGCTCGTGACACATTTGACATCTTTTCCCTTTAAAAATATATTTCAGAAATGGATTTGAGTATCTATCACCTTTTCTCATCACCATAATTGCCAGCCTAGATTGGCCTAGAAAATCAAGCCATTAATATATTCTTTGATCTTTAAGTTTCTGTCTTGTCTCCCTCCCCTCAGTCCAAACTCTTAATTCAATCCTTTTACATCTTAAACCACTGGAAGAAAAAATAGGGGAAACACTGGAGACATTGGTCTGGGCAAAGAAGTTTTTGAAATATGACCCCCAAACCTCAGGCAACAAAAACAAAACTGGACAAATAGGATTACATCAAACTAAAAAAGCTTCTGCACAGCTAAGGAAATAATCAACAGTTAAGAGACAAATTCCAAAATGGAAAAAAATGCTTGAAGGCTATTCACTAAAAAAGACTAATACTCAGAATATACAAAGTTCCAAAAAACAAACCCTAAATATCACAAAAATCAATGATCCAAACAGGCATTTCTTGTAAGAAGGTATATAAATGATCAAGAAGTATAGGAAAAACTGATAAACATCCCTAGTTACTGGGGAAATGTGAATCAAAGCTAGGAGATGTGATCTAAACCCCAGTTGGAATGGCAATAGTAAAAACAACCAAACGTGACGTATGATACTGGTGAGGATTCAGATTAAAAATTCTCATATGCTGTTTGAAAATTTAAGAAAGACATTAGGGAAAACAGTATGGGCATTCCTCAGAAAACAAAAACTAGAAGTGCTATATGATTCAGCAGTGTGACTACCGGATACAAGAGGAAATCAACATTGCAGAGAGATACCTGTCCTGTCTCATTTACTTCAGCACTAGTCACAATAATTCAGAGATGGACTCAATCTAGACGCCCAAGAGGAAGGATGGTTAATGGGTGCAGATGCAGGTGAAAAGGAGGAATACCTTCAACTGTCCTGTGGTGTAGAAGGGTAATATGGCTAACAGTAATGAACTGTACATTTGAAAACAGCTAGCAGAAAGGAATTTGAATGTTCTGAAAAGAAATGGTAAATGTTTAAGGAAATGGATATAATCACTCAGGTTGCATCGCTGCACATGGTGTACATGCAGTGAAACATCACGCTGTGCCTTGTAAGTATGTGCCATCTATAGGTCAATTACAACTTTAGGAAATTTAAGACCTTAAACCACCTGTGCCTGTTAGATCAAGTCCAAATTACCCAAGTTGGACAATCTGGGGGGAAGATGGCGACCAGGTGAGCAGCAAGGGAGCGAGCCTCTTTGATAAACACCACCAGCTCGAGACAGACTTGGCGAGCGTGAATACCGGGACCTCAGCTGGGAAGTTTAAACTGGGCGTATTTCTCTGAGATGCCGGGGGAGATGTGGTAGGGCGGACCAGGCTGCCGGGGCGAGACGTGGAAAAGTCCCAGAC